>JANHZT010002264.1:55834-66206 GCA_032468215.1 Stegonotus admiraltiensis | reverse complement strand
CTAAACTAAACTAAACTAAACTAAACTAAACTAAACTAAACTAAACTAAACTAAACTAAACTAAACTAAACTAATATGTACGTATGTCATGGGTATACTGGGGTCATCAGGGAGTAGCTAGTTTCTTCCACGATGGATACTTATGCTTTTCCTTTGTAGAAACACATGTCTCGGGTACAATTTGACCTTGCTTTCTTCAAAAATTAAATACAAATTTGAAAATCTGAAAAAATACACTTAAAAAAGTCTGAAGAAATAACTGAATTTTTTTTCTAAATTATACTACTTCTTTTAAACTCACATATGTCACAAAATGCTACACATGGAAATTACTTGAAAATATTTACTGTACAGCACTGGTAAAGTACAGCAGTCTACAAAAAGTCAAGGCATACTGATACGTTACTTCATACAGGTAGTTCTCGACTTACAACTGGCTATTTCACAATTGATCATAGTTATGATGGCCTCAGAAAGGGTGCTTTTCTAAGCCCCTAAAGCATTTCCAAACATTGTAAAGTGTAGCACTGCCCCCCCCAATCACATGACCATATTTCAGGCTCTTGGCAGCCTATTCGCAGTTACAACCAGTTTCCAAGTGCCCTACGATCATGTGAATGCCATTTGCTATCTTTTCTGCTGGGAAACTGGAGGGAAGTTGCAAGTGGAAGGGACAGAGGGGAGCAACTCACCCAGCCACCTGCAGCAGCTTTGAACATGCTGGTAGCTTCCATAGCCAGCCTGAAGCTCCCGGGTGGCTGAGCGGCTGGATTGGGAACCAGCTGAAACCTCACAGACATCAGCAGGTTTATGTATCCCTGTGGATCGCAGGCCTCCCTACCTGGTGCAGCATCCCCTCATTCTGCTGAATGATCCACATTGTCACTTAACAACTGTAAATGAATGAGCCAGGATGGTAGTCATTAGGGGAAGCAGTTATGTGATGTGTCATTTAACAACTGCTTCACTCAACAAAGATTCCAGTCTCAACTATGGTTGTAGGTCAAGGACTACCTGTTTATAAAAAGAGTAACACTGAAAAAAATTGCAAATATTATCACTTATTTTCTTGTCGGTCAGTCTGCACGCAAAGGTCTCTATTCCAAAAAAAATGAACATTCCTTTAAGACTTTCTTTAGTCTTTCCTATGAAAACCTTTACAATGATTTCAAAGAAATAGGCAATACATAATATTTATAGGGTAGGTAACTTAAAGGGACTTTCAAGCAATCATGTCAGCTGCAAAAAGAAAATCAGGAAAAATTAAGAATAAGAATTTAAACCATAAATATAATGTGGTTATAATCAATTTATATATTGAGTGCAAAAAAACCCCAAACCCCTCAGTGGCATTAGTCCATAGTATTAGATGAACAACAGGCTAGGGAAAATCTAAACATTTGTGTAGTCTGCATAGCAAAATCAGCTCAATAAAATATTAGTAAATCTTAACGAACTCATATTGCATTTAACATTTTAAAAAGATTAAAGAAATCTTATTTGTTTACAAAATAGAGATTACATCAACTATATATTTGTTTGCTGAATGTTAACAGACCTTCCAAGTGACAGCAGGATAAGTAGTAACTCTCCCCACAAAATAAGCTCTGTGTCTTAAATCTTAAATGATTCCAATTAATGAAAGTTATCTGCAATAATGAAAAGAGAATATTGACAGGTTACATGGTCATGCATACTTTTTAAAAATGAATAATAGTATATTGTATTATTATATATTTAATTATATAATAATATAAAAATATAATTAAAAGTAACAATGATAAGCAAACTTTTTAATTACAAATCTGGGAAGGAGCAATACCTATAGATTCCTCCAACAAATTTTACTAATAAAATAATAAGGGCACCACCTCATAGATATATACTATAAAGAAAGATTGCAGCGTAAAGATCATAGGGAACCACACAAGAGTGTATTGTTCTAATCATCTTTCCTCTCTCTTTTTTGTTATTAATATTTTATTAATAATTTGTTATTAATATTTTGTTATTAATATAAATATTTATATTTATATTAACTCCCTCCTGTTCTTTGCAATGTATTGCCAAAAAAAAGGAAATATCCCCAATTATCTACGCATACACTGTCTCAATTTCTTTTGGCCGCCATAGTAGTAGTAATATTCCATTGTTACAGGATGTTACTGTATAACATTCTGTGACGCCCACAGCCATGCCTGTTTTTATGACCTTTTTTGCAGTTGTCATTAACCTTACACTGTAATTATTAAGCATATATCACAGTCATTAAGCAAACGTGGCAGATGTTAAATGTGTCTATTTTTTCAATGGGTTTTTTTTTTTTTGCTGGAAATGGGAAGTGAATGTTGAAAACCAACAAAAACACAGAAAATCATGGTCATGTGACTGCAGGACACTGCAAATGGCTATAAATGCAAGCTAGTTATCAAGTGCCCAAAATGTGATCACAGGACCGAGGGGAAAAGGTTGAGGTGGTATGTCCCCCAGAACTGTGGAACTGGATCACAAGTAGCTTTGTAACTTTGACTGGTCATTAAGTGATTGGTCATTAAGCGAGGACTATCTGTATGCTATGTTAAATGTTGTAGTTCATTACTTGCTTGATCATTTAGGAAAAAAAAGAAGCCTGTCCTGCTCTCTTCCCTGTATCATTCTATGTTTTGTTTTGGTTCTTTCAAAGTGAGGAAGGGAAGTTAAATTGTATTACATGCTGGCACGATAGCTGAGAAAATACAGAAAATACAGCACTATCTCATTTTTCTTGATTTTAAACGCTATTCCTCCCCTGAAGAACAGGATATAGCATACAGTGAGCAGTAGTAAATGTATGCTGACCAAACATTTGCAAAGTTGATTGAGAATTGGTTCTTTAGTCTAGTAATATATGCATTTTTAATTTTTAAAATTTAACCCTTATGGCAAGTAGACAACTGTAGCACTTGAATGAGCAAATAATTAAATAAATTGATTCCTTTTTGTTTCAGAATGAAGTATTTATGTCACTCTTAAAGTTATTTATCTAAAAGTCAAAATCATGATAAAAAGATCAAATCTGTAATACTATAATTTTCAAAGCAATATTTTATATATAGTAATTTTAATATAAAAGTGTTCTTACCAAATAATTCAAACTTTGTACCCATGAGTTGCACTGCTATCTCCTTCACCTCCCTGCCTTTGCATCTGCATCTGTGCCTGCATCCTTGCAATCATTTCCTGCATACGGCGAAGCTAAAACAAAGAATATTTTTTTCTACATTGGCTAGAATTCCTCCAACTAACGGAGTGCTTTGGCAGCTTATAACAAAAACATTAAACTAGAATATCACCAATTAAAAAAACCAACAGATTTTATAGCTTTCATCTAAAACTATGGTTCTTTTGTAGTACCAGTGTGTGATAATGGTATCATGAGGCCAAATTATTTCTTCACTTTTATCCTCTACTCCCTCCAACTGATGTGCAGTACAGGTAAGAAACCTATGGCTTATTTTATTTTTGAATTATAGATACCATCATTACCCAAAGTGAAGACATTGGTTATAGATGCTAAGAACTAGAATTCAGCAATTTTCCAGTTTCTGGTTCAGTTTTTATATTTTTAATATGATGCTTAAACAAATTCTATAGTGATCAATGGATTCAATTCACATGAATTAACATCAAGACCATCATGAAATAAGGCTTTATTTCATTATACAAATCTAAGAGATACAAACCAGATCAATTATGCTGACAGGCAACAATAAACCATAGTTTGAATGACAAAATTCAGTATGACATCGAAATCCAAATAAAGAGTTACCAGTCCATATTTGGTTATTAAAAACTGGGAATGAAATCTCTTTTGAACTGAAAGGCTGCAATAAACTGATTTTAAATCAGTATCAATTTAAAATTCCGTATTTTGTATACCTGAAGAATTATCAAATGATGATCAAGTTTCTTTCAAGTATAGTTTTAATTATATAGTTGCATGAGATTACTTTCCCACTGCTACTATATAAATCTAATCTACATAGCATTCATGATTTTCTGACAAAATACATAAATTCAGTTTTTACTTGGAAAACAGTCATAATAGATCACATCAAATTAGGGCTCCCTTTGAATCTGGATTAAGCCATACAGGTTCATTTGATTCTCCTTTCTCACTAATTATAAATCAATGAATGGCTGTAATTGTTTTAACTTTAAATTTATGGCCCCTGCAAAAGGATATCTTTCAGAGAATTTAGCTTGAGACGTGTTTGTGCTAGATGCCTTTAAAGTTTTAATATTTCCTTAGAAAAGCTTACTAATAATTTTGTAATTTCTTGGCAAAATCCTGCTGAGTAATATTCTGTCCCTATGGTGTAGGAATTCAGAACTGTTTATGAATATCACATGATTTGAAAATCCAAAATACAGTATATTTTTTTAAAAAATGAAGTCCTTACTTCTGCTTCCTTTTCAAGCAAGATTTGATCTTTATTAACTTCTTCATCTTCAACTTTTCTACATTTAGGAGGGGGGGAAAAAAGAAGGTTTAGAAATATACAGCAATATCTTCTTAAAAGCAGCAACATCTTACAAAGGAATTTAATGCAAACATGTAGTTCTAGCTAAATACTGTTTTGTATCTGATAGTATTTAACTACTAATGACCAGTATTTTTAAAATGCAGATACAATGGTAGTAAAAGAAGGAAAAAGATTATTTGAGTAGTTATTACTATATTGTATGTATTTCCTAGGTGATGGGATTTTCTTTTATTTATTAAACTTATATGCTGTCCATTTCATTCTACAAAGAAACCTGCCAAAGGAATGTTGGTTTACAATGAAATCTCTAGTTTAGAGATACTAGCTACACCAAATAGCATGGGAATGCTTAGACTAGAGTAAATCAGTATATGACTGTATCAAACTGACTGGAATTGTATCTCTACTGATAGCAGAAAATTCTAGTATGGGTATTAAGGCTAGTAACCTTTAAGAGTCATCTGTAATGAACATGGGAAAAGCACAACTTGGAAAGAAAGAGGAGTAGATAAAGAGCATGAATTCATCAATGAAACATTACAAAGCCGAGCGTTTCTAATACTAAGCGAAAGAGAATGTTGTAGATGTATATGAAGGTGGATCGATTTTGAGAAATAGAATTGAGGAATATATGCATAAATTATGGAAGTAATATAGGTTCAATAATTAATGAAATAATTATTATACTGTAAGTCAGAAAATGAAATTATATTATTTAAATTATGAAAACAGAAATTAATATATTAATGAAGATAAATTTTACTTTCTACAAATGTTTCAGGTACAGGTATATATGCACCTCGCTTGAGTAGTGATAATGAAAGAAGCAGAGATGTGATTTGTATATAAATGTCTTCCTGAGGAACAAAGCTATTCTATTAGGTAACACAAACAGATAGATGGGAATGAGGTAGGAAAATACAGCAAAAATTATTGGAGCATTCAGACACTTCAAAATGAAAAAGTATAGCTATTGTTTGAAAATATTTGTTTAGAAAAAGATCTATTTTGAATATGTGGTTTATAATATGTGTTTTAAGTATAAGTCTATTTAAATGAATATACAACAAAGGGATGACTAAAAGCTTGACCAATTTGATTGTTATTATATAAGAGAGTGACTGAAGGCTAAAAGATTGAAGGTTTGCAACGAAGGACTGACTACTATTGGGTAGGGGTCAAGAATTGGTTTTAGGAAAAATATAGATGTGTAAAAAATGAAACAAAAGAAATTCAAATATAAGTAGAATGATTACAGGAAGCAAAAGTTCAAAATGTATATGAAAAAATATTAGGAGATAGCAGCTGCATGAAACAGAATGAAAACTCTTGCAAAATGCCACAGAATGAAAATAAAAAGGATAATTGGTAGAACAACAAAGTGAAAGAAGCATATAAAAAACCTGAATATATGAAAAAAAATAAAGATGAAAAATTCTGTATAATGTATACACAGAGAAAAGGAGTTGCAAAAACATAGTAAATGAGAACAAGGAACAGTTAAAAGTGGAACAGAAAACGCAGTGATTTTGATTCAAATAAAATAGTATTTTGAAACTGGGGGGAAGGGCTAACAAAGAATCTCCAACAGAATGAACTTAATAAAAAATAAAAATTACTGAATGCTGGAAGTACATTTTAGAATGGTTGGGAAAAAAATGAGATGTTAAAGTGGAATTAAAAAAAATACTTTGAATCTTAGAATGTTAAGAAAATTGATGAAAAGGGAAATCATTAATACAATGAGAACATTGAAAAATATCATGGCTGCAGGTTTAAATGGCATAACTAGAGAAACATTAAAATATGAAGTTTGCATACAACATGTTTAACACGTGTGAAAATTGTATCTGTTCCTAATAACTGAAAGAATGCTTTTACTGACCCTTTACAGAAAAAAAAATAGTAAGAGTAATACACCCAAATACATTAATTGTTAGATATGCTTGGAGAGCATTTGACATATATTCAAAATGGTAGCAATCAAAACATGACAAGAAAACCTGAAATATAATGGAACCATAGACCATTTAGTAAGAGATACTTACCTGCCACCCTTTTTAAGTCTTTCAGAACGGAAGTTCTCATAGTGAAGATCTTGAGTCACTTCTTGAAGATCCTGCATATGAGTGCTGGAATGACAAAAAAAACTATGGTATAATAATTATTTAATACAGCTCAACAAATTTTATTTTAATTCTCAAATAAAAAAGTATGCATTAGAAGCAGTGAAATGGAAAACAAGATATAAAATTTGACTAACCCAAACATGCTCTGAAATGTTAAACATGCTCTGAAATGCATACATCCTACATTGTTATTGTGTTTGCTACCCAAGTCCTTTAATAGTTATATAACATAACTTCATACATAACACAAATAATCAAAATTTTTAAGAATGTTATTTCTCCACAAATAGATGTATGTTGGAAATATGAACACCATGAATAGACATTTTATCATAATGATGGACATGTAAAAAAACTAAAAAAAATGGATCCAAATACATACTTTGATACAGGCAATTTGAAAGATTAATATTCAATTTAAGTCACAACTTTTCATTCAGGACCAACAGGCAAATAGAAAAGTGTCACGGAAGATTATTTCAATATATGATTACAGCAGCCAGATTACTCTATGCATAGAGATGGAAAGATTTGACATTATGGAAGAATGGTAGGTGAATTGAATAGATTTTGCTGAAATTGTTAATTTCATTACAGAAAAGGCATTATCTACATTTATTGCTGATTACCAGCTTCTTATAGACTTTTGTGTAAAAATCAAAAGAATGAAATTGTGACTTATGGTTTTGATATATAGACAGAATGGATTATAGAAAGAATAAAAGGATGTAACTTTAGAGGTCAAAATATATGTGTCATATCTGCTGTGAAGCCACTGTTTTGTCTTTGTCTTTTTTACTTTTTTACACTTTTTTATTTATTGCTTTGTTTTCCGTGTTTAATTCTATTAATTTGTGTTATCTTTTACTTTCTTATTTAAAAGTTTTAATGAAAATTATACTCATTATGATGAAATTGGAGGATGAGGGAAGAGATGCTTTTTAAGAAACAATTAGACAAGAAAGGGTAGAGTCCCCTGTGACTTAAGAGAGGAATAAATTTGGGAGATTTCTACCTTCAGCCTTGCAAGATTCTATCAATGCAGCCTTACAATAAAATGGAATTATTTGCCTCTAATTTTATTTCCGGTCTGGTTTACCTGGAAAGATCGATATGTGAAATCTCACTTAAGAGGCTATGGGTGATTAACTTAGTAGTAAAAAAGGTTGTAAAAGTGGCCACAGTCACATAGTGCCTCACTTCACAATCACACTCCTTAACAATTAACTTTCCAGTCCCTACTGTGGTTGTAAGTTAAGAACTATCTGTATCTCCTGTTTACCAGTTCAACAATAATTTTGCTTTGTATTGTGTGGGAGATAAAAAAAAAGGTGAACAATGATCAAAGTACAGGGATAAATTCACTTTACTTACATCAGCATGGTTCTTAGTTTTAAGAAGTCATTATGTTCTGGATTTTCCACTTCAACAACACCCCAGGGATAAAGACGACCTCTAACTTTTTTACCCTTAGCTTCAATTAATTGATTGGATCCCACAACACAAAATGGAATGCTGGTCTGGAATTAAAGAGAAAAATAATCTTACAATCTCACTGTGCTTTGCAATTAGAAGTTTGATAACAATCAACACTAATTTAAATTTCTGAAGTCAACTATTTATTAAAAACACAAGACATGCCATTGACTAGAAACTCCTTATGGACTTTTTGCATAAAACAGCAAAAATGCACTTATGATTTTGTTTTGATAATCAGATTATAGGCAGAAGATTTATGTTGTAAACACAGAGTAAGAAGCAGATTTATAACTGTACTACCAACTGCTGTAAAGATGATTAGAAGCTACTTCTTTGTATCTTTTTTCTATTTTTAACTTTTTAATATTTATTTTCATTTTGATTTATTTCTTTTTCTTACATTAGTTTTTCTCTTCCTTTTTAAATACTTTTCAATAAGATACATAACCTCTTGTATCCTACCATTCGCCAGTTAAAAATTTCTTGCCTAACCTTACTGCTTTCATCTTTTCTTCACAATGATTTTTGATAAAAATTCTGCTGACTAACATCTAACTCTAATGCTTCTGTTAAATTTCTGTTATTGCCCCCTTGCATTCCTTTTCTATACTTTTAATTGCTACAATTTACACTGTCAAAAATGAAACTCTCTTGTTTTCACTTGAACCTTGGCCTTATACCTCTCCATGTGTGGCCCGCAGTGCTAAGTGAAAATAAGATGCAAAGAAAGCAAAATTTCAAAAGGAACTCTTGCTACAAATTCCTGCTCCATACTGTCATTCCGAACTCATGATATTAAAAAAAAAATTGCAATCAAATTTGGATGACAAAGCATTTTCCAATCCAGAGATCAAAATTCCCTTTGGTGTTAGGAATTCTCTTCCTTCTGAGGTTAGAAACAGATTAAAGACACTAGCTTTGATAGCAAAAATATTAAATTCTAGAAATTAAATAAGATGACAGGATAAACTATTTCTGACTTAACAAATTGTCCTTACTTTCAAAAGTCTGGTCTGTTCTTTAAAATCTTCATCTTCATCTGATTCCGCATCAGGCAAGTGATAAATCTTGATGCTATGCTCTTCAATTTCATCCAAAATCTGACCCCAAAGGACAGTAAGATATAAATAAAACATGGGCTGAGGTTCAACATCTGCAAAATCAACAGGGATTTTTTGCTTGCTTTTTATATGTTTTTCCCCCGCTTACAGACAAAAAGTTTCTGAAGGCCAGGAAACCATACCCCTAGAATTACACATTGTACAAAGTGCTGCAGTTGGAGAAGCCAGCAATTATTCCCCTTCACTTCAACACATTACAGCTATACACACTACCTAAAAGTTCACAGTGTTCATTAGATTCTGACCAAAGGCCTATTATGCACAATATATGAATCATGTTTTTCTTTATGCTATGCTTATATTAAAGAAAAAAACCTCACCCTTTTCTTCAGTCTTTCCCGCTCTTTCAGCGTAAGGGTATCAGCTTTTGCAATCACAGGCACAATATTCACTTTGTTGTGTATAGCTTTCATGAACTCAACATCCAAAGGCTTGAGACTAAAAATAGAAATTATGACTTCCTAACATTTAGACTATTTCTTTCACAAACTAAAAATCAACAGAAGCAGTTAACAAAGAAACTTAAACATTTCTAAAAACATTCAGATTCTTAGACCAAATTACTGCTTTGTTCACATCAAGGAAGCAATATGCATTATTATTGTAAAACATATCTCATTTTTTAAAATGTAACTCTATAAAATAGAGAAGTTGTGATTTTGGTTATCATCTTAAGTATATCATGCCACATGGGCATCTCCTGTAAAGCTATGGGTGGCAACCAATAGTTTTGACATATTCTGTCCAATATGTCACAAATACAACCAAAGCCCAATTTTATACCAAACAAACTCAAACTACTTGATGCAAATTTTAGGTTTTTAAGCTAAAGGCAACTTGCAAGTAGATATATTATTACCTATAAACCCTCCTCCCAGCTAGGAAATACATACTGTGTATTCACCTGCACGCATGCAAAATGTATAACGTTATATATGGGCATTGAAGGATGATTTGTAAAGGTGGAAAGAGAGAGAAGTATAGTAAAGGGTTTCATGTAAAGTAGATTTAGCTATATTTCCTTTTGATTTCATGCTTTAATTTCCTTTAACTTTCTATTTTTAATCTTTTTCTACACTAGCATCACTTTTCCTGAAACAACAGCATAATAGGTATG
>JANHZT010002264.1:36463-46923 GCA_032468215.1 Stegonotus admiraltiensis | reverse complement strand
AGCAATAGCCTTCATACTTTTGTATATTTTATACAAAGTCAGCTTATTGTCCCCACAAACCGGGTCCTCATTTTACCAACCTTTGAAAGGATGGAAGTCTGAGTCAACCTTATAAATATATAAAGTCATATTGCACTTTTTTACAGTAATTATATATTGTGGTTGTTACCTCTCATACTAATACAGTAGTCCTTGACTTACAACCAGAATTGAGCCTAAAATTTATGTTGCTAAGCAAGACAGTTGTTAAGTGAGTATTGCCTCATTTTATATCCTTTTTTGCTACCATTGTTAAGTGAATCACTGCAGTTGTTAAATTGGTAACAGTCTGGCTTCCCCATTGACTTTGCTTGTCATAAGGTCACAAAAGATGATCACATGACCCCAGGACACTGAACTGTCATAAATATAAACCAGTTGCCAGGCATCTAAATTTTGATCCCGTGACTTAAGGAGATGCAGGGTTGTAAGTGTGAAAAACATTCATTAAGTCACTTTTTTTCCAGTGCTGTTGCAACTTCAGTCACTAAATGAAAGGTTGTAAGTCAAAGACTATCTGTATTAGTTCAGTGATTTTGTTGTTCTATTTTAAATCGTTTTATATATTGTAGTCTCATATAGACGATGATAAGAAATATCTATTAAACATAGTTTTCTGTTTTGCCCAAACCAGGAAAGTGTGTTTTATAGAACAAAATTGGATGGTAAATCATTACTGAACTGGTGCAGTCATTACTCCTTTATATCCTTTACCTGAAAAAGTGCAGAGTTAACAATGCTGGGCTGCATTCCAGTAATTGGAACATTAACTCATATGGCTGGTTCTTGTCTTATTATATATATTTGGGTTGACATCCAACATGATTGTTAATATGACTTGGGACAATCACAGTGTATTATATGCTTTACTTGTTATATATTTTCAGTATATATCAAAATATCAGTAATTGGATTCTCCAGCAAGGGAGCTAATTAACAAAAATTATACCAGACTGGAAGGAGACACTTATACCTGATCTGTCGTGATGTATTGTTGATGTATTGTCTATTGTTGATATGTTGTATTTTTTTCCAAGAAGCAGGTAAGAAGAAGACTTTGAACTATATTGTCATAGTCCTTGGAGTTGTTTTGTTTGTAATTTTTGATTACAGTAAATGCTATCAAGTCATTGCTGATCCTTAGCAGCCACATAGATTGCAATATATTTACCAACCTATTTTTGTATTTTTTTTCCTTTTTAAAAAAGTATGTATTTTTAAGTTTGAATTATTTTATTTCCTTGTATATTATAAAATGTATGCTTTTTTCTTATTAAAGCAACAAAATTAATTAAAAACTGGATCCATTGAATTAGCAGAACTGACATTGCTGACCTGTGTTGATTAATTGTATTTTTCTGATTTGGATGAAATAGAGAATAATAGCTGTCATTTAAAGATTTCCTTTCATCCTGGGAAAGGAAAAAACAACAAAGCTGCAAGTGCAAACATATAACATCTTATTAAGTAAAAATGGAATCATTTGAACATGAACATGTTTATTCTCATAATTAAAGCAAATCTTAAATTCTCCATTTGGAAAATTTACTTTTCCTTTATATGCACCTTGGAATATGTTTGATGTACAGTTTAATGGCTTTGGAAAGCCTTGTTGATAGATCTGTTCAGTGCAAGCATCCAATGTCAGGAAGTGTTACCATTCCTCTTTTGAATATGACTATTTCATCTGGTTATATCTCATACACAGGAGACCCTATATTTAAAAAATATTTTGGTCATTCTGATCATTGGAGAGTGGTAATAGTATAGAATAGATTTTCTATCAGAAAAACAGTCAATTATGAGTGAGACTAACTTGAAAGGAGTGCATACAGAGCAAGAGTAAGCAAGGTAAAACTTCTTGCCTCTCCTATATACATTCCATTTTAATCCTACCAGTTATATCTAATGAAGTATAGAGAAAGTACAAGTAATAACTAGTTATTCCAGTGAAAAGTGATTTTACTGAAAAAGTATTATTCACACAAACGGACATTTTTATTTTAAGAATAGAAACTATAGGTCCGTGATGGCGAACCTATGGCACGGGTGCCACAGGTGGCATGTGGAGCCATATCGGTGGGCACACGAGCTCAGCTCTGGTACACATGCATGCACCGGCCAGCTGATTTTTGGGCCTTCTGGGCCCACCAGAAGTCAGGAAACACACTGTTTCCGGCCACCGGAGGGCCTCTGAGCGGGTGGGGAAGGCCGTTTTTGCCCTCCCCAGGCTCCTAGAAAGGCTCGAGCCTGGGGAGAGCAAAACATGGGCCTACTGGGCCCACCTTGCCATCGCGTGCCAAAAGCGGGAAGAGCACGGGGGAGGGGGTTTGCATAGAATTATGGATGTGGGCACGTGTGTGTGTGACCCCACCACACTCCCCCCGCTTTTGGCACGCAATAGCAGAAAGGTTAGCCATCACTGCTATAGGTATTTAGGCATGAAGTTGGTGACCAGTTGAGTTTCACATCTCCTCTTTAGTCATATACTTTGAATATAAAAGTTTTGCTTACATTTAAGAAGTGTCTTTCATACAAGCAGAGAATCATTTCACCCAATGTATTATAATAGCCTTGATTTGTAACTTGCTAATGTTTAAACAATATAGGATAATGAATTGTATGATTTTCCTTGTAGAATATTTTACATGTTTATTGAAAACTTCACAAGGAATTACAGTAGTCTCCTTTTGATACTTGCCCCAGAGTTCATGTTTTATGGAATGGAGAACATGTTTAGGTCCAGGGCTGCTCCTTTAAGTTTTTCCTTCAGCCTACCCTGATTTGGGGCATCAAAACCACAGATTTCATGCTTATACTCTGTTTGGGATTAAAGTTTCTGATACAATATGAACCAAAAATGCTTGTATCTAGTGAATGCATGATAGGAAGTTAGGCATCTTAGATCATGAAATTTTAAGCAGTCCAGATGCCGCCTATCATGATTTATGTATATTAAGCCATGGTTTGCTTAACATGTCATTGCATAAACTACAATACCTAATTTACATTATACTAAGCTATAGTTTATAAATGACAAAAATATGGTTGCATAAACCATAAACTAGCCATAAATAAACCATGATTTAGAGTGGCATATAAAGTATTAATGAAGATTTAGGTGACTACCAGCAAACATTCAAAAATAGGTTCAAGAATGATTGTATAGTTCAGAGAACTGAAGATGCTAATATGATTCTTGGTATTCTGGTTATTAAAACCAGAATGAAGGCAAATGAAGTGAATCTCACCAACATTTCAAGCTCTAAATTATAGAAGTATGAAAATCTTCAGTTTGTAGAATATGGTTGTCAAAAACAGTTCCCACTGGGAATTTATCTTGTTGACAACTGTAGCTAGCAGCTTTGAACAGTGCAATGCTGGGGATCATTTTAAAATGATAGTTGATTGAACTGTATTCCCTGCAACATGCCATTATTACTGTGTTTGGCTCTTTATTACTTTGGAGGGGTGGGGGATTTTTTTTGAGTATTTATTAGAAGGGCTGATAAAGTGAATAAACAATATTGTAACTATTAGTTGTCAATGAAATAAAAATTGTAGTTGAAAATTAGAATGTGCTTAAAATTTACTCCATTGTTCCAGCAATGTGGCTTACAACTGTGCCATTTATCCCCACCACTGCTACTTTAAATGATTTTCTTTACCCTTGCTTACAAACAACCTGTGAATCATAGCTTCAGCAAAGCTTCAGTGAGTTTCACACAGTGGTCAAATGTGTTGATAAATTATTCCCAAGTGGCTATCGGGATTTTGTCTTTTAAGAGTATCTTCGAATTCCAGAAAAAATATTTTAATGTGGAAAACCTTGAGGGCAAGTAATGAACCATCAGTTGTGTGCAGAGGGGGACATATCCTGCAAAAAAATTAAAATTTTTAAAATTAAAAGTATCCCCAAGTCCTATGAAACTATTCCTTAATCTATTCACACAATACATTAAATTAAAATGTAATGGACTAGTTTGTGGTACAATGTATTTTGTGAACCCAGACAAATTAATTCAGTAAATTGTAATCTGGTTAATCATGAATATGGGAACCCAGCCAGTGAATTTAAGAATAAAGCTTGCAGTTCGTTTGCTATTAAGTCGGTCTTGCAAACTCATGTAACTTATTCCTACGTTTTACTTATGTTTTAACATAAATCAAGTAATTTGTTAATAAAAGTAGATTCGCCCTAGAGATGGTTGGCGTGTACATATATTACAACTTGGAACGATCTACTTGCTTACATGTCATTGCTACCCGTGCTCTTCTGGGCAGCTGGAGGACTCAGACTAGGGGACAGGGTCCGGATAGTGTAGATCGTGGTTACGTAGCATTGCTGCCACCCTCACCGAAGCTTTGCAGTTGCTCTCAGCTGGGCTGGGCCTTCCCAGGAAAGGAAAGGGAAGGGGCTCGGCTTTTCTGACGTGTGAGCTCGGGATTGGCAATTTCTGTCTCATATAGCAGACGAGAAGGTGCCTCACCGCTTTCTCGGGAGCGCTTCGGGGCTTCTCAAGCACAGCGAGCTTAGCAGGCACGGGCCGGAGTGAGTGCCACGTAGGGGGCAATCGGGTGGGCCAAAGAGAAGGGGATTAAATCTCTGGGGGAGGGAAATAAGCCGGGGGTCGATCGCTTCGGCAGTGGAAAATACGGAGCCTTGCTCGGTGCCTTAGAAGGAGGAATGGGGTCGGGCGGGATTGCCGACGTGGAGGTAGAGAGGAGGTTCTGGCACCGGCTGCCCTTCTGTGTCCTCCAGTATAGCTGCCCCTCGTTCTCTCTCTTATTTCCTTAGTAGTCAGAAACTAATCCGAGCCAGGCGCACTCTTCGCGTTGGCCGCTCTCTTGAAGAGGAGAAGGGGGGCGGGGAAACGGATCGGACTACGTGTCATAGGCGCGCACGAGCCGGATCTTCTCCCCCTCCCGACCCAGCCGCAAAACTTTTGCACTAACTTTGCTGCCTAGTTTCTGCCTGGATCTACGAAGAGACGTGGAGGGAAAAGTAAGCCTACCTGGCTTCAATTTATGCTGTTAAATTAGGCGAAAAGGTGGCGGGGGGGAGCGCGATTTGGGACTTGGTTGCACTCTTGTCTTTCTCATTCGATTTACTTTGGACTGGGCCCCTGGCAGCTTTCCTAATCTCCTGGAAGGTTGAAGTAGCCATCATGCCAGTTAGTCCCGTGGCTCTTTCCACAGTTGGTTCCAGAGTATAGAGCAGACTTGGAAGCATCCATTAGGGAATACTCTTCAGATTTTTCCCCCTCCCCTTGGAGATGTGGCAAAGAGAACGTGGCAAAGAGACAGTAAAGGATTGATTGCTGGCATGGTGGTGGACTGGAAAGTGTTGACCTCCATGATATTGTCTAGAATTCATGAGGGAGTTGTTTGCTGTCTTCACCATTGTGATATTCATAAGGTCAGCGTTGGCATGCAAGTAGGCAGAAGTGATTGCTTGCACAAGGAACTGCCATTTCCTTCACTAACTTGATCATCTGCATTCTCCCTCCAGCCAGAATAGGAGTAGGAATTGAGCCCCATGAGTACATGTACTTTTTTCTGCATTGCCAGAAGTAGAGAATGAGGGTTGCAAGGTGAAGGCAGTTTCTCTTGTAAGATGAAGGTATTTAGCTTGCTATGTTCTACCTCTTGGGCCTAGTTGTATTTGCCAGCAAATTTACAGCCCATATGACACTGTTACCTGATGAATATGATCAGTATTCAGCTTCTAAATAACTTTGAAGTTTTAAGATGGGTAGACATGCATTTGCCTCCTGCTTTTGTGACAGTCACCTCCCTCCAATATTGAGAAATAAGCTAGGAGTTGTTTGGCAACTTGGTGCACAAGGTAATTGACAACGCTTTCCCCTTCTCAGGTTCTCCAACTCCAAAGCTAGAAACACAGAAGGCTGGGTAAGAATTGGACACAATATCAAGCATCTTTAGTTGACCAGTTTAATTTGGTATCTAGGTCAGTTGAAAAAACAAATAAATACCACATTAGTTCCAATCCTCCACCATTGTGTGATTCAGAAGCTAAAAGCAAAACAGCAGGCAGGAGTACGTAGTTCCTGAATCTTGCTCTCCCTTTAGGTACTGCTAGGACAGGATTGGCTCTACAGAAGCAAATCTTTTTGCAGTATGCAAAGGCATTGAGAGCAGGAATGTGGGATTTGTGTGCCCCAAGTATTCTGAATTATAGTTCCCAGCAGTTCTCATCATAGGCCACACTAGCTGGGATTACTAAAATTTGCAGAATCCTATAGGATTTTTGTGCATGTACTGTTTTGGAAATGTATCAGTTAATTTCTTTCGTGCTGACCAAAGAGGTGGAAATGTTCAAGTCTGATTTCCACGCTCTGAGAAATCCAGTTGTTTCAAATTATCTGTTGCCTTTTTATGAAAGAAGGTGAATAGGTGGGTGTAACATAACTCATGCTGATGCGTAGTCTCTGGGCAGCATTATGCTTCATTTTCTAAACTGAGAGGGCATTTAAGTAATTGGAGATAGTAGCAGTTCTGTGCAACCATACCCAAGTTTGCATTACAGGATATATAAGTGACTGTTCATTAGTTTTGGTGTTGGTGGCCCTCCTGAAGCCTTAAAATGAGGATACTGGAAGCTTGGATAGTTTTGATTTTATTTCCTTTAATTTGAGCTTTTATATCTGTTGGCAAATTTCAGATCTCACATACGTAGGCCTGACCTTAATACACACATTGATTTTCTATGGGCTATTGCCCTTACATTTATATGGGCAGTGTTCCAGGGATTACAGTTTTCCAGGGATTACTGTAAATTACTTACAGCAGTTCGGCAGTTCGAATCCCTAGTATAGGTCTCCTGCGTGAGCAGGCGGTTGGACTAGATGACGTCCAAGGTCCTTTTCTACTGTTACTGTTACTCTAGAAATGCCAATTTTTTTAATCATTCAAAACACACATACTCAGAGTATGTGAAATTTCATTTTTGCAATATTCATTGAAATAAGTCTTCTTGAAAGTCTCCAGTCATTTCACAAAAAACCCTGTGCCTTCCTGGCAAACATAGTTCCATAAGTGGGTTATTGCAAGGTTTAACTATATATCTTGATTTTTTCCCCAGCAGATACATAAGAATTGTGTACAAAAATCTAAGGAAAGGGGGATGTGTATTACAAAATACAAAAGTATTCTGTTACTTAGTGGCCTAAGAATAAGAATGGTTGATTTAGAATAAGTCCTTGCTCTAAAAGTAGTTCACATACAAAAGTAGTGTTGAAGTCTATCATAGAGGCCTGCTTTAGATAGAGGTATATCATAGAGGCATGCTTTAGATGTTCTTGGACTGGGTGTTGTCTCACAAGGTAGTGTATATTTTTGTGCATATTAATAAAATGTCAGAGTAGAATGTGAATGTATTGGATGTTTTCAGTTCATTCATTCATCCCATTTTCAATGTTTTTTGTGGCTGGCCGCAGATTTGGAAGATGTCATATCTGAAAGCATATTTATGATTTTGCTGATTTGGCAACTCCATTTCTTTAATGTTAGTTTGGATTTGATCTAAGCATGGAAAGCTGTGTTTTTTTCTTTAAACTTCCCCCCTTTTTAAAGTGTTGGAATTAGTGTTAAGATTTCAGACATCATCAGATAGAGACCAGTGACAGATGTTTAGCAATTAAGAATTTATGCTTTAGTCATTTACTGTTGGATTACTGCACTGTGCTTTTTATGGGACCACCCTTGAAGACCATCTAGAGTCAAACTGTCAAACTCATGGCCCACAGGCCAGATACTTCTTGCGCTGGCCACACCCACATCTGCTTTAGCAAAGGGGAGGAAAGTTGCTATACCTCACGTGACACTGCCATGACGCCATGAGTTTGACACCCCAGATCTAGAGGTTGCAATTGGTCCAGAATGCATCAGCATGCAATTTTGGGTGACCCAAGTTCACCTGAGTAATACTATTGCTCTGTGAGGTATTTTAGCTTCCGATTTCTTTCCAGGTACAATTCAAGGTGCTGATTATCACCTTTGAAGCCCTATCTGCCAAAGGGCCAGGTTACTTCTCAGGATGCCTTTCCCTGAGTAGATCAGCCCATCCTACTAGGTTAAATAAAGTGAATGTGGCCCCCTCCCTTAAATGTTGCTATATGATGGGACCTAGGAAGTGTACTTTCTCTGTGATTGCCCCAGCTCTCTGGAACAGCCTCCTGAGATCAGCGGGACTTCTACCATTTTAACCTTCAGAAGTCTGTGAAGATTTGGTTCTTCCTCCTTTCCAAGCATGGCTAGGATGGAGGGTTGAGCTGTGAGAATGTTTTGTCTGCACCTGAAGAGAAGAATACCTTTGTTTTAAACTATGATTTATGGATTGTTGTGCACCATTTAAAGTGTATGAGATAGGACAGCCATATAAGTCTTATAAATCTGTTGGGTGAACAAGTAAAAATTTGTGATACGAAATGTTTGTATCTTTTTCGTTCATGGTATTCCTAAAGAAAAGTGCTATAAAACTATTACAGTTTTGTATCTGAGTATATTTTCATTTTTGAAGTTATTTCTCAACATCTTTTTTTCCTTTTTATGCAATTTCAACAATTTTTAAGGCTTGATATAGGTCAGGTTCTATATAATCCTAATGAGTTTAGTCGGCTGTAGATGCAGATTACTAAAGAAATAAGTGCTCTTTAAAATACCAGCATTATTGTTTCCGCTTGAAAGAGCTGTTTGTTTCCTTCTGACCCCTCAAATTGTTTAAAAACAAATGTAGCAAAGCATAACTAGTTATCTTGAAGTCTTACTTGATGATGCCTAGAACATATTCTTCAGTTTGATAACTATTGCTGATCTGACAGTCTCTCGTAAAAGTCACCTGTAACATTAAACTATAAACTGTTATATTTCACTAAAAGTGTGCCATTTCTTTGTGTAAGCTAATGTTGATAAATAGTGCTGTTTTTTGGTTGTATTAAGTAATATGTCCATAGGCAGTATTGCTGTATCTGCTAGATAACAGATTTAATATTAAAAATTTTGTCAGTTATAAAACTTTACTACTGTGATACATGATTTAGAAAAATGTTTCAGTAATATTTCTGCAGGTATAGAAAAGGTTTTATATTTTAGGTTTGCTTATCATAATTGGCACCTTTTATGAACCAATCAATAAATCTCTGTACCAATATAAAAGTTAGCCTTTTCAAGAAGTTAATGAAGAGCAACCATATAATGACATTTGCTATTCTTGTATCATTGCCCCTTCATTATTTTACATTTGGTTGGCTCGTAACTTATTGTTCTTTATAGAGAGTTACTGGCTTTTTAAAATTTCCCTTCCCCCTCAAAAGCTATGAATGGCTGTTGGTATAGGCGGTGCTGAGGTGGCATTTATGAAAATTACACCTGATTCTTTGCAGATACTTATATTGTGAAAGACACTCTGAAGTGTTAAGGATGTATGTCTACCTTCTTCCAAACACATTTGAACATGTATTAATTTATAATTTTTTGTGGGAGAGAAGATGAGTCAAAATATTGTAAAGATTCGGGATTGGGAAAAACGAGATTTTTAATATTTCAAATCAGAATTATTACTCGCTATCCTTCCTTTTTGACTGTTATTAAATATCAATGTTTATGATGTACTAAAAGCTTATTTCCATAAGCAAAAAATCTTCTCTTGCAGATGTGATTGAAATGGATGGTCTTGAATCATTTACAAAGATTTGTGGGAAGCCATTTGTAATTTCAGTGTTGTCTTTCTGTTGTGTGCTTCCTGGAGTTTGAATATCCATTCAATTAAATTAAATGTTACAATTTTTCTTACATAAATGTATGAGACATTTATGTATATGTATACAAAAATGAGATCAGTTTTAGCATTTCCTAACGGTTATAAAACGATAATTTTCCAAAGAAAGTTTGTCTCTTTTTTCCTGATAGGCTTATGTCCAAATATTATTCAACCTAACAATGGACATTCCCATAAGAGCCTTCTTCCTAGTCTAAGGCCTTCATAAGCCATTTTTAAGGACTGTTGAACAAGGGCAGGATAGGGATCATACACATCTCTAAAGGACAAAATGCTTACAAGTAAATACTATGCACATATAAGTACTATTACTCCAAAGAATTGATTTTTTCATGAGTAGATGGCAGAAATTGATGTTTTTGAGGTAATCTTGCATGCACTTTGGTCATGGGATTCCACCAATCTCATTACTTTTAATGTAGCTTATATGGACTCAACTTCTTTGCTGGTCTGTGACCGGAATAATAATTGATTGGACTCAAGTTCAGCTGAATCTCTCCTCTTTGGACTTAATTTTTTTATTGCTTTTTAGAGATTGAAACCTTTGGAATGGCAAGTTTTATTGTATTCACTGGATAGTTTTCTTTAAGAATGTGTTTGAATTAATAATTCAGAAAAAGAT
>JANHZT010002264.1:0-12922 GCA_032468215.1 Stegonotus admiraltiensis | reverse complement strand
TATACAAAAGTATGAAGGCTATTGCTTAACGCATTGTAAGCCACCCTGAGTCTCCGAAGAAGGGCGGCATATAAATCGAACCAATCAATCAATCAGGCCCAGGGCCACCTACTATGAGCCTCCCAAGATTTCCCCCACTCCCAAGGCACCCAGTGCTCTGCTCCCTGTCCCTTGAGATCCCTCCAATCTTGTACAAGGCTCTCTTTTTCAAAGAGGCTCCACAAACAAATGATGGGTTGTGAGAGAGAGCAAACATATTTTTATGTGTTTTTGAAGCAATGAATTTCAATTATCTTTTTTCTCTATGTTCTGAGGGATCCTTGGTACTCTCTGAGCTTGATTATTTTCTTGCAGATGTTTCAGTACGCAGACTAACATCATCAGTGCTAGTAAGGAGTAGGAGTTTGCTCTCAATTTGTATTCTAATGGCTTGCCTTGTCCATGTTGGTTGGAGTGTTTTTTTGGTTGGGCTGTTTACTGTCAGCTTGTTTGGCAGTTCCTTGATCGGGGTATTGTTTACTTCTTGACTGTTGGTCTGATGCTAATCTGGGTGTTAATTGCTGGTGGTGAGGTGTTTTGACCTTTTTGTTCTCTTTTTGGCTTATGATTGTCTCTTTTGCACAGTATGTAGATGTTGTTTATGTCTATGTGACTATTAATAGCTAATTTGTTGGAGTACCAGGTTTTCAGGCATTTTTGGACTTGGCTTGGTATCGGATGTTCACAGTTTTCCAGTTGAAACTATAGTTAACTGTCCATATGTTGTGAAATTAAAGAGTTTTCAACAAAACTTCTGGCAGTCTTGAGAGCAAACCTCACTCCCCTCTACTGCTGATGATGTTACCTGGTTTGGGTAATGAAATCTCTGCAAGAGAACAACTAAGCTCAGAGAGCACTAAGGACTCCTCATTTCAATCCTGAACTACAAATATTCTCCTTTAAGCAGTCCTCTAGGTTTTTCTACATATTTTATAGGCAGTTGGAAAAAGATCAAAACAGGCTATTTTGTACAGGTAGTCCTTGAGTTATGATGGCAATTGGGACCAGAATTGCAGTTGTACAGTGCAACATCAGATAACCATATGGCTTAGTGAAGGCAACCCCTGCAAATTGCAATCATATAACCTCAGAATGTACAACTGTCTTAAGTGTAAACTGGTTGCCAACCACCCAAATTGTGATCGTGTGGTCACGGAGTTGCTAGGACCACCAGAACCTCAAGGACCAGTTGTTACACCACGTGTAAAGCACTATTGTAATTTGGAATTGTCACTGAATTGAATGATCAATAACCAAGGACTATATATGCTCATTATACAGTGAACTGATCACTAAACTAGATTTAATATGAATTTGAAAATTCAGTATATGTTTTATCTTCCCATTAGTTCTTTAGCTAGGTGGTGTTATTCCATTTTGTTGTGAAAAGTATAATTTAGTAGAATTAGATAGACACAAAATAGATATGATAATAATGCTGCCTGATACAATTCGGGACTGTTAGTTATAATTTGGCTCATATTTCATTCACCATCAGTTCTAAGTAAAAATGAATTAGAAACTTCCAAAATTCATTCTCAGAGGGAAAGTACTTTGTACTTTCCAAATATTTTTATGTATGAGGGAGATATTTTAAAATATTTCTCTTTCTAGGCTAATATCACAGAGGTGGAAGTCTCCATCCCTTCCAAGCTACACAACTCACTCATTGGTGCCAAAGGTCGTTTTATCCGCTCCATCATGGAAGAATGTGGTGGAGTTCATATTCACTTCCCCACCGAAGGCTCAGGTAGTGATACAGTCACTATCAGGGGCCCTGCTCAGGATGTTGACAAGGCAAAGAAACAACTCCTACAATTGGCAGAAGAAAAGGTGATAATATGAATTTGGAAAAATAGATGCACATATATACTGTATTTTCTCTCTTTCTTTATAGAATGTGGCTTTATTTGTTTTAAAGCCTGAAACAAGTATATCTTATATTGCCTGCCTCACTTTTTAATCTTCTGATTGGCTGCTACATAAGTCATAATTCCTTAAAATAAACTATGTATCAAAAGCAGACACAGTCTTTTTTTATAATAGATCAAAGCTGTAAATAATCTGAGAATTGTTGCCTTGTTTCTTCCCTACTAGGTTTCAGATGTCTGCGTTTTTGCTTGTCCCCATTCTTCCCTAAGAATGTCTTTTTATTGTGGTGTTATAATTATACAGTGTATCATTTTATATCATACTTTTATTAGAAACTTAAAGTCTTAATAAGATTTGAAATATGACAATTGTAATATTTCCTGAAACTATTTAATCCTGCTATTTTGTTTCCTCAAGATAGTAATCAGTCATGATGAGAAATTTTAAAAATCCCAAAAAGCCATTTCATGCATTCCAGGAGCTTAAACCATATTTATTTGGCATTTTTACTGTTCTCATTTAGTTTCAAATAGACTAAATATTTAATTTCTATTTCATTTGTCTATATCTCTCTCTGTATAGCCCAAGGTGGTTTATCATAACAATTTTTCATTGTAGAATAAACTGAGAGGACAGAGTACATTGGGTTGAAAGAAAGAACTTTACCCAAGGTCATAAATAAACTGCAGTTCACAGTTAAGCAGGTTTTCCTGACCCAAGTCCAGTTTAATCTTTCTTACCACCTTATTAAGAAAAGCTGAAACTCAGTAGAGATTATGCTTTACAGGGAAAGCATCTGAGTTTTATAGCTGATTTCCTGATAGGCAGAGAAAAAATCCAGAGTCTTGTTGCCTGTCTGTGTGTAGACAGTAGTGAATTACATGGTTCACTGGCAACTTTTTGTGTTCCACGATAATTCTGTGATTCTTTGAAAACTGATAATGTATGCATATACTTATGATGTGGCCTTCCCTGGTCTGAGTGGATGAATGTTTTTGAAAGTCTAGAGGAATCCACTCAAGGAAAATGAAACAATGGAAACATAGTTTAATTTTTGCATGATTTATACACAAAGTTTACACATAGTTTAATTTGGGTTTTCTTGCACATATTCTTGTAGATGTTTCCCTTGAATATTCTAAAATTAGACTTTTACTCTTATTCAAATTAGTTGTTAGGCTTCACAAACATGTAGGCATGTTCATTTCTTTTTTTAAAGAAAAAACAAAGGGGATTTGGACAAATAGCTTCCATTTCTTTCTTTTATGTAGCAAACCAAGAGTTATACTGTGGACTTGCGGGCCAAACCAGAATATCATAAGTTCCTGATTGGCAAAGGTGGTGGCAATATTCGCAAAGTGCGGGATAATACTGGTGCTCGGATTATCTTTCCTACTTCAGAGGACAAAGATCAGGAACTGATTACTATCATGGGAACAGAAGAAGCTGTCAAGGAAGCCCAGAAAGAACTGGAGGTGCTCATTAAGAACTTGGTAAGGGGAACATCCTAATTTTCTTATTTATATAGTAAATGCATTTTTACATTGACATGGGTTTAAAAACACTGTTGTTACATACAGCAATTATATGTCTTATGTGTCTATAGGATAATGTAGTTGAAGATTCTATGACTGTGGATCCAAAGCATCATCGGTACTTTGTCATTCGGAAAGGACAGGTACTGAGGATCATTGCAGAAGAGTATGGGGGTGTGATGGTCAGTTTCCCACGCCCCGGTACACAGAGTGACAAAGTCACTCTTAAAGGAGCAAAGGATTGTGTGGAAGCAGCAAAGAAACGAATCCTTGAAATAATTGATGATTTGGTAAGTATCCATCTTTAATAGATCACAGAGAATAAAGACAATGTATGATCCTTATTTCTTATCCCCTTAGTTTATGTTATTGCAACAGAAGAAAAAAGCTGGCTTCATTTTAGCTTTTCTTCATGCCTAAGTGATAACTTTTAAAATTCTTACACAAATGTGTAAGATACATATATACATGTAATTGGGGGAAAACCACATCTCTTTTTCAGACCATATTTGTTTTAGTCTTTGAGTCATCCTATGTCCTTTAATAATTCCATCCCACTTAGTGATTGTGCTCATTCCTGTTGTCATTCTGCATGCGAGTTTCTTAATCTTGGAAATAACATAATAGTTTTACAAAAAGTACATCTTTGTGAATTAGTGTTGTCTTTGCTTCATTTAACTTGTAAAAGGAAGATAGAATTTATTAATACCAAAGGACGAATACCAAGCAGATTTAATAAGTCTACCTTGGTTTATGTCTTTGGCTCCTTTCACAGCTGCATATGCATTTTTGAGATTTTCCTATGTTCCCCTTGGAATTATATTTTCAGAAGGATAACTTAATCTGTAAATCATATTGTAAGACTTTCTTCTTTCATAGGAAGCCCAGGTGACAATAGAATGCACTATTCTTCAGAAATACCATCGTTCTATTATGGGCCCTAAAGGTTCTAGGATCCAACAGATTACTCGTGACTATGGTGTTCAGATCAAATTTCCAGACCGAGAGGAAAGTACAGGTACAGTAACTCACAAGTTTGCCCTTAGAAGGAATGTCTTTGGAACACTGACCGCTATTATTCCATAATCCAATAACAGTAACTTTTTAAAAAGATGGAAGGATGGATGGATAACTGATAGATGATTGATAGATAAATGGGTATTGACTATTCATGGAAGTATTCAGCAAAATTTTTATCAGTATGTATAATTCCATGTGTTATTAAGGGGTAGCTTAAAAACAGTATTTTTGTGTAAAGAGCAGCAAGCTGAAGAACTGGAATAACTGGATGTTGCAAACCTTCAGTGCTTCCTTGCCTCATAAAATTCTGGCCTTCTGTTGCACATTGCAATCTGTTATATATCTATTGATAGTGTTGCTTGCCAGGAATTAATTTTATTATGTATGCATAGGATGTGAATAAAATTAGGTAGGTTTTGATACTCCAAGCTTGACAGATTTTGAACTGCTTATTCTTGTATTAAAAAAGAGGGTGCTTGTTGAATAGATGAACAAGGTGAATTAATAGGAATCTGGCAGGTCACTAGGAATCTTCTCTCAAAATAGATAATGCAAGAAATAGAAAATAAAATGTATGAAGATGATTATGCACACAGGACCTGGTATGTTTATATTCTTTTGTGGAACAGCACAGCATGGGTAGGAAGCAAAGACAAACCCAATGCACTGCTTTAAAAAAAAAGAAGTTTGGGTCAGGAAATAGCAAAACTTCAAGTTACAATAAGGGTTGGGAAGTTGATTATCTTGTTCCTCTCTAAACATTTTAAAACCACTTCTTTGATTATTATTTTTTTAGAACTTTACCAGGTATTAATGACAAGCTGATTGGTCTAAAATTTCCTGGGTCTGCTTTTTCCCTTTTTAAAAATATTAGAACGTTAGCTTTCCTCCATCATCAGGTATTTTCTCTGCACTCCAGGGGTTATCAAAGAGTTAATGATTCTGAGATGGCAGTTTCCTTTGTACCCTGAAAAATAATTCATCTGGCCTATTAATTTGAATTCACTGAAAGCAACTAAGTTTTGACTCTTCTCCCTTGATTGTTTTGACCTGCATTTTTTCTTCTCACATTTTTATTGAATACTGAATACTGAAAATAATTGCACAACTCTAGCAAGAATCTCCTTGTTCTCTTGGTCCTCAAGGTTAGAGGCTGCTAGGCTTTCTCCCATAAGATGTTTTTTCTTCGTAGAAGCCTTTTCTTCCCGTGATTGTTTTGCAAACATCCTTCTGCTTTATCTAGAAATTTCTTATCTTCCTTGATTAGTCTCAGAGTTGCCAGTCATGCATCCAGGTCATCCACTTTCTCCTCCAGCAAGATAGGTTTGCACTTTGTGCAGGTCATCACACTACTTGCCTCATTACCCATGTCACTGTGAAGACTGCTGTCTAGGCTCTCCTGACTGCTGTCTGAAGACAGCTGTCTGGGCTCTCCTGAAAAAAAGAAAAAAGCTAATTAATTTGTTTTCACATCCCTTTAAGAATGCAGGTTGTTAATTAGAGCTGATGAAATAAAATCCAATTTCTCTACAGCTTGTGATGACTTTCCCAGCATACCTAGGAATATGTAAACCATCTCAATGGGATCTCAGGCTAATAGCTTGAATTATGAGACAGTATGGAATAACAAGAGCAGAATACAAAATCATGAATTTAAATTAGAAGAAGGGAGATTCTAATAAATGTTTTGAATGTAATCGATATATAGTAACTAAATTAGTATTCTTATTCCTATAAACAGCTTCTGTGGTAGATGTGGTACCACATGAGAATGACAAAGAGAATAATGAAGGGAAAGAATACAAAGAAATAGATCCTGGCTCCCCAAAGAAATGTGATACTATCATAATCTCTGGTCGTCGAGAGAAATGCGAGGCAGCAAAAGAGGCCCTCCAGGTAAGTGAGATTGGATATCTGTATCATCTTAGAGGCCTTCCATATCTCAACACAGGAGTATAATCAGTTTTGTATATAAGCACTGTAAAGTGATCTTCATATTAAATCTCAAGGGGCTATTGTGCAAGATGTCCTGTCTTCTGGAGACACTATTTTATTGACAAGTATGTAGTGTGTGTTAACCGCTCACAGAAACATAATCGTCAATTAAATGAAAAGTGTAGTAAAATGACTTCTAATGAGTTGTGACTTACATTATGGAGTAAAAGCATTTGATAACCCAGATACCAATGCTTCTTTCAGTATTTTATTTGATGTTTTATGGTTTGAATTAAGCAGCAGTGATTGGGCAAACTCTTCTGTTGTGAAGGTCAGGCCAGAATCTCAGATATGCACAGGCTGCTTGCCAGACATAGAATCAGTGTTTCATGGGGGGGAGATTCTCTTGTCATGTAGGCACAAAGATACTCCCCAACTTTCTCTCAACTAGGGAGAGAAGCTTTGAATGGTTTTAAAACAAAGAAATTCCAAAGGGGACAAAAGAACAATAAGTTTATCAAAATTAGCAAAAGAAGTAAGGTAGGAATAGTTCTGATTAAAGCAAACTTTCAGGGAAAAGGAATCGCTATATAAATTGAAGTAGGAGAAGTAATTGTTTTAAAAGTCTTACCTTTATAAAATTGGGTGAATGCCTAACTAGAAAACACATTAGGATTCTTTTCTTTTTGTCTCTGTATTTGCTAAGTGTATTTTTTTGGCAGAGTATAAGACAACATTGGCTCCCTCAGCCAAGAAACAGGGATGAGCATTTTGCTCTAGAATCGGAGAAAACTGGACAGGGAAACTTTACCTTTTATAGGAAGCTTTAGTCATTTCATTTTGTTTATTTAAATTTATTAGTTACCCGGCTCCAGTGGAGTTGAACACTTAATGTCATTTTTCATTCATATTTACCATAAACTGGGTAGAATGTTATTAATGTTATTAGAATCTTTTGTTATCAAGCACGGAAAACCAGATCCACACATAAAGGCTCAAATTAACTGATTTATTGCTGAAAGCCTATGCACAGGAATCTACTCAAGCAACAGTTAGGACCTGGTTAGAGTTAGATAAGGGTCATCGACACTCAAGGGGGGTTGGACTTTGTTCTTTTATAGCTGCATAATGGCTGTAAACTGATGCCTTGTTTAACTCCTCCCCCCTGTTCTGCCAGTCTCTCCTATGGTTGTCCATATATTTAATTAATTAATTACATTTCCCAAAGAAAATTATGCTGTTTATAGCAGACGCTGCATGTACCTTCATAAATTTCTTACAAAGTTTTAAAAAAAGGTTTGAAATCCCTAAATACAAGCCAGTTATACAGCTGGCTGGTGATTATATTATATAAATTATTTTATTTTCTCTCTTTTTAGCCTTTTAATTGTTGGTTTAATTCATGCACTTTTTGTCATAATTTACTTACTTGATATAATTTTCATGTTCGTTTTCAGGCTTTGGTTCCAGTTACAATTGAAGTAGAAGTTCCCTTTGACCTTCATCGTTTTATCATTGGTCAAAAGGGTGTTGGAATCCGAAAAATGATGGATGAATTTGAGGTGAGTACAGGTAATCCTTGACTTATGACCACAATTGGGACTGGAACTAAGTCACTAAGCAGTGGAGTTGTTAAGCAAACCACACCCAATTTTACAACCCTTTTGGCTGCAGTCATTAAGTGAATCTGGTTTCCAGCACTGATTTTATCAAGCCCTTTGGGAAGGTTGTCAGTGGTGATCACATGATCCTTGGATGCTGCAAGCATCATAAATACATGCCAGGTGCCTGAGTTTTGATCATGTGACTGCAGGGATTCTGTGACAGTCATAAATGCAAAGCTCAGTTGTAAGCCTCTTTTTTCAAAGCTGTTCTAACTTTGAAAAGTTATTAAATAAACGGTCATAAGTCTAGGGCTACTTGTTATATCTTCTTGGTTATGATAAAAATTATCATAAAACATTTTATGAGATAATATGAAATGTCATAAAATATTTCCTTTGGTCAGCCTTTGGTGTTTGATTGTACTATATAGTTCAACTTTGGAGGCAGATACAGCTCTGAGTATCTCTCCCATTGTTGAAGGCATTGAGGAATCTGATATGGAAATATCTATGAAACAATGACCCAGAGGGTCATGGGTTGTCTAATGTTTAATAGTATTGTATTTACTTAAGAACTTGGCAGATCCAACTCATTGAATAATGACATTTGTGAAGGTTGAGGACATCTGTAAAAATGATGATTTGTGATATCAATTCCTTATCTGCATTTGTTAGGTAAACATCCAAGTTCCTGCTCCTGAGCTTCAATCTGATATCATCTCTATAAGTGGGCTTGCTGCTAATCTTGATCGTGCCAAAGCCAGACTTTTAGAAAGAGTGAAGGAACTGCAAGCTGAGCAAGAAGATCGGGTATGTATTGGACAATAATTATAGTGCTTTTGTCAATGTCCTTCACTTACTTGCCTTGTTAAAGTTTAAAATAACTTAGTAAAAATGCTTTAATTAAGGATCTTTGTAAAGAGAAAAATCTTAGCAGGAGCCTTATGTAGGAAAGACCTTGGGAGATGTGGAAGAAGAGATACTGCCTAGCAAATGGTTAGATAAGAGATAAATTAAATACTTTTCTGAAAAGCATAGATCCTACTCAAGAACAGATATTATTTGGAATTCAACATCAAATAATTTAACTATTAAGGTTTCTGAGGATTCTGAAGGTTTAACCCTTTTTGGGATCATAATTATGTGATTTTGGTTTATAAAAGGAAATCTAGTTCTTTTAGATGGATATTAAATGAAATATTACTATAGAAAGAAGCAATAGTGGAGGATTGTAAAAAGAAATTAAAATATTTTTTAAAAAAGTAATTTAGATCAAGCTACTGGTTTAAGAACAATTTGGAATAAATATTTTATTATATGTTAATGTATACTATATAATAATAAACTCGAAGAGTCAAGGAAAAAATGCTATTTTGGATGAGATAAAGAGAAAAGAAGATGAACTAAAGAAATTTCCAGAGAAGATACATATTTTGTTTACAGTGATGATCTATGTAAGAATAAATCTATGTAAGAGAAATGGAATTAAAATGAGCTATGTAAAGCTAAAAATAATGACTTTGTAAACAAACCAGAGAAATTGGCATATATATTAGAAAAATACATGTAAAAGAATGAGAGATTGAAATTACAAGAAGAAGATAATGTACTAATTGGCAACATGGCTATACAAAACTCTTTTCATCAAGATTATCCCAACTTGTATAAAGAAATTTGATATATCTCTGGAGAAAATAGATGAATATCTAAAGAATTTACCAAGGATTACAGAGGAACAGGTTGTAAATGGACCTATAACAATAAGGGAAGTTTCTGAAGCTATCAAAGATATTAAACTAGGAAAGATACCTAGAATAGGTGGATTATCAGATTCTTATAAATGTTTTGACGATGAACTTTTACAACCTTTACAAAATATGATGAACTTATCTTTCAGGGAGGAAAGATGCCAGAGAGTTGGAAAGAGACCCGTATAGCACTAATACCCAAAGAGGGACAAGGTTTAACAAAAAAATTATAGACCAATATCATTATTGACTGCATGACTTGCATGTCTGAAAGTTTTTCACGGTTCAAGTTGATAGAATGAAAATAATTTTTTCAAGAATGTATTCATAAGGATCAATGTGACCTTTTACCTAAAGACAAAAAAAGGACAATGTTAGAAATGCAGTAGCCATTTTGGAATATTTGCTGTAACATAAAGCCAGTTTGGTGTAGCGGTTAAGGCATCAGACTAGAAACCAGGAGAGTGTGAGTTCTAGACCTGTCTTAGTTATAAAGCCAGTTGGGTGATTTTGGGCTGGTCACTTTCAGTCCTGGGAAGGAGACAGTGGCAAATTGCTTCTGAAAACCTTGCCAAGAAAACTGCATGGACTTTTCCAGACAATCCCCCCAAATAAGACCCAATTGAACAGAAGAGAGAAAAAAATGTAAAACAAGTAGCATTGAGATTCTTAGATGCAGAGAAGGTCTTTGACAATTTGAACTGTGCTTTTTGTTCAAGATTTTGGAAGATAGGAATTTTGGAGATAATTTTATAAAATGGGTAAGATCAATTTACACTTCACAGAAAATGCAATTACTATATAATTACTAATTTAGTAATTATTTAGTAACTACTAAATAATTACTAATGAAGATCCAACAAAAAACACTGTAAGATACAGGAGATAGGGATGCCTACTGTCTCCTTATTTGTTTATTTTGGTTCTTGAAATAGTATTATAGGATTGTGGGATTAAAGTTTTTTAAAAAAAATGTATGTTTTTTTATAAGGCTTGTGCAGTTGATTTGGAGCTGCTTTTGGAAAATCCTTTAAAGAGAAGTGAAACATTAATGGGCATATTAAAAGAATTCGGTACATTAGCAGGTTTACCTGATTTGAAATTGTATTTTGCAACTTGCTGTTTGGTTTGGATGAAAGAGTACATGTTTCTGAGAAATAGAAGGCTTTTGGAATTAGAAATACATGACGGGTATGGAAATTGTGGCCCAACAAAGTCAAGGTTAATGTGGATTTTAAAAATCATTACAGTATATTAGACATACTGTATTGAGAATATGAAATAGATACAAACACAAGTTGTTCCTGAAAGTGTCTTTGTGGTTAACAGCATATGAAGTACGAGAAATAATAGACAAACACAAATGGCTAATTTATTGTGAGATATTAGAATTTTATCAAGAGAAATGTAAAATAAAATCAAGAGAAGAACTGGTGGCAGAAGGACATAGTTATCAATGCTTCTACAGTTATTACAAAGATTTAAAGTAGAAAACAGACTTTGTTTTGAATATTGTAAGACTGAGTTTGAAACAATTGTACACAAATGATGAACATATAATTGCTAATATATATAAACATTTATTGAAATTAAACAGGAGAGGAGCAAGTGAAAGAATGTATGATAAAGTGAATTAAAATGTGGGTTATAATATACAAATAGAACAATAGAAAACATGTGGTTGAAAGGATAAAAATTTATATTGTTTTATCATCTTAAAGAGAATTTTTATAAAATTATATACTGTTGATATATGCCACCAGAGAGATTATTTAGAATGTATAAAAGAATTGCAAATTTATCATGCTTGGTGGAATGTGTAAAAACTTGTAAAATTTTGGATTCAAATACACTCACTGATTTAGAGGATTTTAAAGATTGATATACAATTGAGACCAGAGGTTTTTCTTTTGGGATTCATGGACAAAAAATTTGAAAAATTTATGGAAATCAGTTTTTTTTATATCATAAATACAGTGAGATTATCGTAGGCAAAAAGATGATTTTTTTTACTTTATATTGGTTTGTATTAGTTTTTATCTTTCATTTTAATTTTTTACAATAAAATTGTAAAGCAATTCTCAAGGATTGAGTAATTAAATTAAAAAAAAAACCCAACCAAGTGTCTCAGCAATAGCAGTCCAAACTAGATCCTTGAGTCATAAAATAGCAATTACAAACTACTCCATTACTCCTAGGATATGCCCAAATTACCCCAGTTTAAGAACTACTGCAAGTGATATTTTAGAATCTGATACTGAGGAAGAATATAGGGAAATAGATTATTTTGGATAATGTTTGCAGACATTATTGTCTCCTTTAACACTCACCATGTTTGAACCAAAGTTTAGGAGGGTTAATCAGATTGCAGTTTTATGTGTTTCCATCTAAAACTACACATAGGCAAGATGGGGCAAAATAATGCTGCAAGAGATTTCTCAAAAAAAAAATTAATGCAATGGGTATAAGACATCATCATTACTTTCACCAACTTTTGCTGCAATTTCTGAAAGAACTTTAGATATATGACTCAAGACTAGAGAATGAAATATTTTGGTATCATCCTGGGGAAAGAACCAACTTTCTAAATTTGTTATGTGGAGGTTACTGAACTGTGATATAGTACAAATCCTATTAAGAATAACCAACCTAGTCAAAGACAGTGTTTGATGGTTGTGATTCAAGGTGCAACACAACCCATCTGAAGGGAGCAGATTGGATGAGATTGCTCTAGGTGGCAAGATTATATTTATACTCTTTCCAAACAATAGCTCTTAATACGGTTTTCAGCAATCACCTTTTCCAACCTGGTGTAACTAGATTGTTAAAACTCCTAAAATTACCAGTGTCCTGTTCCTACTAGACACCAACTGAGGAGAGCAAGTTTACAAGATCAAATTGAATAAAATATATTCAATTTAATAAAGTAATAGCAAAATCATTTTAAAATGAATATCTATATCTATTCATTTTAGATATTAGTACAGCCAGATCTTTAAGATCTATTATAAATACTCACGGCACAACCATGCAGTCCTCCTGTAGTAAGATATTCTGATTTTTTTAAAAATTTGATTTATATGCCGCCCTTTTCCGGAGACTCAGGGCGGCTTACAATGTGTTAAGCAATAGCCTTCATACTTTTGTATATTTTATACAAAGTCAGCTT
>JANHZT010002262.1:154969-165428 GCA_032468215.1 Stegonotus admiraltiensis | reverse complement strand
TGGGGCATTTTCGGCCTCCGGAGGACCTTCGGGGGGTGGGGAAGGCCATTTTTGCCCTTCCCAGACTCCTAGAGAGGCCCTGGAGGCTGGGGACAGCAAAAAAGTGCCTTCCAGTCCCATTGGAAGTTGTTAAATAGGATATTTTCAGCCTCCATAGGACCTCTGGGTGTGTGTGTGTGGAGTTTTCCCCTTCCCAGACTCCTAGAGAGGCCCTGGAGCCAGGTGAGAAAGAAAAACAGGCCTTCCCTACCCCCCAGGCCCTCTGGAGGCAGGAAACAGCCTGTTTCCCTACTTCTGGTGGGCCAGAAGACCTGAAAATCAGGTGGCGGAGCTAAGCTTGCGTGCCCACTAATATGGCTACACGTGCCACCTGTGGCACGCATGCTATAGGTTCGCTATCATGGTCATAGGATTTGATCTTCCTTCAATTTTTCTTTTTTCACATCCTAAAGGTTTCTTCAAGGCTTTAGCAAACCTCTCTTGTAAATCCAGTAAAAAATCATTATTCAGATCATTCTCTTGGCTTATCATTTTTTCTTTAACTTTTAATACTTCAGCCAAATCTTTGCAGAATTATTTTCTTGGTCTGTTACTTGTATTTTCACTTTAAACGCCTTCTCTGTCTCATAATCCACACTCCCCCCTCTCCAGTATTCCTGATCTTACTATTTCTGCATCAAGCAAGATTTATTTCATATCTGTCATTTATTCACTGACATCTATTGAACATAGTCTACCCATAGGAGCAGACCTCAGTAGTGATATTGTTGATATTGTGGCTACTAATTTTGGCCCCATTCTTTGAAGATTTCATTTAATAGTTCAAATATAACAAATTGTACATTTTGTAAATCCTGATACTGATCAAAACGAAAAGATTTTCATATTTTTTCTTTTTGCCTGGAATCTTTAGTCCCCCTAGTGTCCAATTTAAATAATAAACACTGTTATGATTTATAGTAGATAAAATAATTTTGGTTCTCATAAAAAGTTGTTTATTTTACTGTATATAGTTAATTCCAAAATCATAGAGTAAAACTGTCAATTTTCCAAAACTGTCTGGACCTTAATTTGTTTATAATTTCCTTAGTTCAAAATTTTATTTAGCTTTTTGCATTTATTTCAATTTTTTAATGTTCTTAAACCTATAGTTAATTTTTCTTTTGTCCAGGATTATAGCCTCACTAGGTTGCTTTTCAACTTTGTCAGTCCAAAGATCTCCAATAGTTTAAAGATGTTTATATAAGCAATTTCTGAAGATGATTAGCGTTTGGTTAGCATACTTAGTGTCCTTTAAAATGTTCTGACATGGTTGGGAGCTTGTGCCATGGACCTGTCCCTGGATCCCTTTCCAGATGTAAGTTCAGAGGAGGAGGGGGAGTTTGAGTCACTGGAGGAAAGCATGGAGTATTGGGCAGGATCTGGGGTCAGAGAATGCTAGCCTGATGGAGCAGCCTCAGCTGGGTTGACTGGATGAGTGACAGGTAAGACAAAGGGAGATGAGCCACAGCTGCAGCAAGTGGCCAGGAGGCTCCAGGCTAGGATGGGGAGCATCCGCCACCCATTAGCAATGAGTCCACACCTCCTCCTTATCCAAGGGTACGTAGAGCAGAGAGGTGACAGGCACCATGTCAGTCAACTAGATTACTCATGAGGAGGCAACTTTGTCTCTCATGAAGGGTTGCATCGGCATTGCCTACTTAACCCCGCCCTGACAACTTGGGTGTTATTGAAGCAATGTGCCCAATTTTGTGCCTTGTGTCCGGACCTGTTTGACTCTTGGTTTGTTTTCCTAGACTTTGTGGGTGCCCTTTAGTTTAGTGTGACTATTGCTGTACTGAGTTTGTAATCCAGACTTGCACAACAGGGTGCTTTCCAAGGACCTGTTTGTGTATGTGTGTGTGTTGAATAAACACCTGTAGAACTCTTGCTATATGTGTGAAAGGAAAGCAGGACAGCACAGCTTGATGACTGATTCGGTCTTCTGCTGATGCTCAGATCATGGAAGACCACTGTGCTATGATCTCCTCATGAACAGCAACTGTCCAGGGCAGATGTGGGTGATGTCTTGTCCTCTTCTTATCCAGAGAGATTGTGAAGAAATGGTCTACTCATTGGTTCTTTGGTATTCTTTCTTTTCATGTTCTGTGAAAGGACATTTGGGATTAATTAACCATAAACCCTACATATATTTCTTTGAGAATATCTACTTTATTTTTTATATTCTTATTCTTCAATAACTTGTATAGATATTTTTTTAAAAAAATATGTATATTATGGGAAAGAACTGTCAGTGATTGTAGTGACATGTTGTTTATGTCTATGTGTCTTCTATTGATGGCTAATTTGTCAGAGTGCCAGTCTTTTAGAAATTTTTGGATTTGGCTTGGTCTAGGATGGTCACAGTATTTTTGGACTTGGCTTGGTCTAGGATGATTACAGTTTCCCAGTTGAAACTATGAGTCTATCTGCATGTTTTCTTCATGTCTTCATGTCTTCTGACTGCTAGCTGATGTTCATGGATGCATTTTGCCAGTCTTCTGCAGGCTTGTCCTATGTAGTGGCTGTTGGAATCATTACACTGTATGTTGTAGATGATTCCTGCTTTTTCTTTTTGAGGTCCTGGGTCTTTTGGTTCGCTTAGGATGTTTTGAAGGTCTTTAGTTGGCTTGTGTGCTATGCCAATTCCATGAGGTTGTGGTAGCTGTTGGTGGTTTCTGAGATATTCTTGATGTATGACAGTGTTTTTCTTTTTTATTTATTTATCATTTTTATTTTATTATATAAAATACAAAGAAGAGAAGAAAGAATAGGAAATTAAGGGAAGGAAAGGGAATGGGGAAAAGGGGTTGTGAGATAAAAGGGGAAAGAAAAATAAAAGAAAAGGGGGTATTGATTTCCAACTCTTCTTAGCACAGTACAAGATAAACACACTCCAACCGCAACTTTTTGCTTTTGCTTTACACATTAATATAGCCATTCCTATAGGACAGTGTTTTTCTTTTTAGGGCTTCTGTTGGTTGTGCTGTATTGGGTTGAGTTCAGCACTTTTTGAGAACATTGAGTGGATATCCATTTTGTTGGAAGATGGTGAATAGATGCTCTGTTTACTTCTTCTGTAGTTCCGGGTTGCCACAATAGGATTGTACTCATCTAAATTGAGTTCTTACATAGCTTCTCTTGTGAGAGGTTAGGTTATTGCTTTGGTAGTGGAGCACTTGGTTGGTGTGGGTAGGTTTTTTTTTTGTACACTTGTGTCTCTAGCTGTCATTGTGATCTCTGCTCATCTGTTCAGGAAGGGTAGTGAATTTTTGTTTTTTCTCTCTCTGGTCTATTGGATTCCTTTGAATATGTAGTTGATGGTTTTGTGGGTGTTCTGTAATTGGTCCTTTTTTTGGGCCAACAGCCTGATGGTCCAGGTACTCAGGTATATATAAATCTAACAACACTGAGAAAATACAAAGGGCATACTATTCCTTAATGCTGATTTGCAGAGGGCTTTGGGGTTTCTGCAGTTATGCAAAAGGTCTAGCAGGCATTTAGAATCTGACACCAAAATAATGGCAGAAACAAATAGAGAAACTGAAATTTCTATGGAATTCAGCTTAGTTCTATGTACTGAATTCTATCTATGTCCAGGCTGTTTCAATATCTTTCAATATTTTCAAAACTAACATTTTTGAATATTGGATAAAAATGATTCACAAGGCAAGCCTCTGTTTCATACATTTTTAAAACAGCTTATAGGAAAAGATAAAACAGTTAATGCATTTTAATATTGATGCATTCTTGCAAGTCTCCAATTAAAATTTATGCTATTCCTATTTCCTTTGTTTATAATTTATTTAATATCATTGCATTTAACAGATGTCACAATTCAGACAATTCCTATAAACAGGAATAATCAACCCATTTAAAATTGGTCTGTATTCTGGACCAGCTGGCTCTATCTACACATGTATTTTTCCTGGAATTACAACACACATTCTGTGGTACATAGAAACAAATGATTAACTTGAGCTCACGAATCACCCTTTATATTTTTCAAATTAAAAGTGTCTATGTCTTTATAATGAATATAAAATATAAAGATTGCATAAAAAGTTTTCAAAATGTGCACTAAAGAGATGAAAAAGTGGGTGCTAAGCAAATGGAAATTTGTTTGAATGAGAAGCTGTCATATGAAGAAATATTTGGATTTTAAATATCTATCTATCTATCTATCTATCTATCTATCTATCTATCTATCTATCTCTATCACAAATACAAGCACAATATTAATCTGTTATTTTGTGTTTATTATATTACAGATATTTAAAAATATTTATTATATTTTGAAGTCTTTTTTGAGAATAACACATCTTATTTGTTCCATTTTCCACAAGAAAACAATGAGGAAGTCCACTATCAATATTCAATTACTGATTTAATTTTAGAAAAGTGTCCCTAATGAGTTTTTGGTGTGCAAAAATGGTTCATGGAAATTGACATATTATGACAGAAGGGATGTAGAATTTGCAGCAGCTAAAATTTCCAAGACATTCAAAAATATATTGCCAAAAAGTACATTACAACCATCAATTTTGATATTCAAAACATTGCTCAGATAGAATAATCTCCATCTAGAAATGTAGCCTGTGCAGCATAAGTACTTAACAGAAACATGTTCAAAGGAAAACAGCAACCTATTTTTCATCATTAAGTTGTAAACTGAAATAACAGCCATTCCATAGATGGTCGGCATAATTAAACATCCAGACAAGAAGATGATTTTGTTAGCCCAAATGGGACTTATTTGGAATAGGTGTTTTCCTACTCTAAGCTTTATTTTATATGTTAGAAGATGCAATGATAATCTGCTGTCACACTGTAACACTCAAGGAAGGAATAATATGCAATATTAAAACTTTCTACTAATATTTTGGAAAAGTTCTGACATGAGTATTCTACATTCAAAAAAATAAAAACATTGGCTAGCTTCAGATATCATGTTCTTTATATTAGTTTGTCGGTTTGCTCTTAGGATTTTCCATCCAAATATTTGTCAGTATACTTTGCCATCTATTTGCAGGTGTCCTTTTTGTTTTTCTGTGCCTTCCACTGTTTAGTAATCATTGCTATTTAAATATTAGGCCTAGGCCAGGTCAGAGGTCGTTAAGGTCAAACAGAGTTGTAGAAAAGTTCTGCCCAAATTCATACTAGCCAGCATGAGGGAACTCAGTTCAAACCAAGGTCTTTTATTACTATGACCTGGTTGTTGGCAGTGATTAGGCTCTTTCTACTTAGCTATTTGAAAGACTAAATATTTATGCATTTAATATGCATTAGTCCCAAAATCTTAGGAAAAATGTTGAAGAAGTGTTAGCGAATAGTTTCTAATCAATTATTCCATGATCTATTTGACTATTTGCTGTAGCTTCTCTTTTACTTATCTGTACAATGTAAGAGTTTTGATATTTATTATTACAGTAATTTATATGATACCTCCTCTTACGGAATGTAGGCAGATGTCAGTTAAATAGTATTGATACTCTTTAACATTTATATACTGCTTATTAGACACACTATCAAATGAATATAAGTGTACTTTAGTTGTAAACTCAATTTTGGTGGCTTTATTGTCCAAACATCTCCTAAATGTAGGATATAGAAATAACATCTTTAAACATTTAGATGTCAGAAACGTATAGTTTTTTTGCTAAATTGAGTAGACCTAGCCATTAAGTTGTACATGACTTTGAGAATATGGTAGTTGAAATGTATCATCAGGAAAGCTTCAATTTGGATTTCTGCGCTGAACAGGAGGTTGGAGTCAGGGATTCCATATAGATGCGGGTTGGAGCAGCAGGATGTGTTTTTGAATGTATTGCTTGCTTGACACTAAAGTATAGATAAAAATACCATCAGTTAAATAGACTTTGAATATAAAGAACCATCACCTTTTTAAAATCCCCTTTCTAAAAATAATGCAAAATGGATGAAAAACTTGCTTATACAATTCTTGAAACTGTTAGAAAAATCCTACTTAAATGTTAGTAATGCTTTACAGCAAGGAGTTGGACAAGTCTCCCTTATGAATTAAAATTATAAATAATAGAACTGCTTATCTGTTAGCATCGCAGACAACTTATCACAATTGCCCCCATCAGTTTTCTCTTCCAATTGATGCAATTGGTATATCCAGAACTTCTATCACCTGTGATCTTTCATCAGACTGGCTAGGAATCCTGAGAATTGCAAAAGGAGCCTGACTTGGGGAGCTGGATTTCTCAGGATACAAACCTTTGAAACCTGTTCGTAGAAAAGATCAACTGAAATGTACACATTGCTTTTCTGCAGCTCCTGTGCATTGCAATGGGACTTGTTCAGGAGAACTTCTCAATGGATACCTCATAAATCTATTGTTCCATTCTACATTGACTCAATACATCTCTCTTTCCTTTTTAAAAGGCAATTGTTCAGAAGTAACAAGTGCCCATCTTGTAATTCCCTATGTTGCTATCACAGCTTATTTAAGATGGTATCCTGTAAACATAACCATAGTCAAAAGGAAGTTCCGTCACTCCCCATAGGGAAAATAGTAAAATGCACAGATTTCTCTCTCACTAGCCTCTTTTCTTTTCTTTTTTGTAAAGCTGGAAATGTCTATGACATGCAGGTCAGTGCTGGTGAAATTCTGAATAGCAAATGAACAGAGCTGCCTGGTTCCACAATTAAAGAATAACTGACCCCTGGTGAGATTTTTTTAAAATTGCAGTGTTTATGTCAAAGCTTCAGTAATCTATAAATTACTGCAAGATGCCAGATCACTTGTGATCTTGATACCACTCCATTTAGCCTTTTGAAGTATGGCGGCTTCTCCTGGAGACAGTGGTTGCAATCCCCAAAGCCCAGCTGCTACACAGCTTCTATTCATTCAGGGGGTTGTCATGTAAGCCTCACTGAAGTGCACAAGGATGTTAGGGCTGCAGGGTTTGGTGGTTTGCACCTGATGTGAACAGATCCTTCTGGAGAATAAATGTTTTCTTTTGCTTCTCCTTAAGGTGACCATTATCTACGGTTGGTTCTATAGACAGTAAGTCATTAATTAAAGGCAGTTTCTTTGTACATGGCTTACTTCAAGGCTGGGCTTATTTCTCCTTGTTCTCCTTTACCAAATGATCCCCCCCCCTCCTTCCAGGAATCCAGTCTTTTAAGGATTTCTTTTTTAAGCATTTTTCTTCAATCTCCATTCTGCCACAAGTATTCATCTTAAGAGACAGGGAAGTGAAAGGCTAGGTTAAGAAAAACACAGCCACCTCCAAAGTGCTAAAACTGCAATAAACCCATCACCTCAAACAACAGTGAAGCATGAAAAGATAAAAAACAGCCTGCCAAGAATGTACTAACCACCCATTCACTTTTAAATGCTCTCCACACTTCAGTGCACAGACCTAATTACTTTTCTGCATTCCCAAATCCACTTTGCTGCACTGCAATCAGAAACCTGGCATTAAAATATTTTAGAGTCTAAGGATCAAGGCTAATTATGGGCCTAAGCAGCACCTTTTGGTTTTCTTTCTCCTTCCATCTCTTATTCTCTTCTTTGGGACTACTTTAAAGCACGCTCCGTTGGAAGAAAGGCTGCCCAGTCCCAGTTGGGGGTGAAGTAAAGAGAGAATAAAACAAAAAAGCCACTCAGTTCAATTCAGTAAGCTTCAATGAAGCCGGTATATTTAATGTGAGCCTAGGGTTAGCCTACAGAATGCAATATTCTCAACAAAAAAAGAGGTGTTTAAGGTTGGGCAAGGCCCCATAAGGCGGTTGTTGGTGTTTAAGCAGTACACCAAGGTATTTAGCTCTAAGGGTTTCTAAACATTCCAGCTGAGAAGAACACCACCTCTTTACAGTAGCCGCTTAAAGTTTGGGGAGTGGGTGTTTGGGAACGTCCCTTCTCCCTTGTATTGAAAGTCAACAAACAGTAGGAAAGATCATGTCATAACAAAAATGGAGCCCTTTATTAGAGAGTATCATGACAGCTAATGGCATTATTAAGATAAACTGGAGATATGTATTAAACTGAATAGTTGCTTAAACAATATCACACTCATTAGAAGATTCACGTGAGAAACATTCTCATTTTGTCCAGCATCAATATCTTGGCCAGGAAATCCAAACCACTATATGGTGGATAGAATAGGCCTCTCATTATATTATCTTCAAATTGCATCACAAAGACAGTACGTTTATACTATACAGAGTTTATATTTCTTGGCATTTATCAAAATGCCAAGAAGAGTATGTTTCCCCTCTAGAGTTGGGTTCTGAAAAAAAAAATCATACTTATATCCATGAAAACTATGGGTAATATTTTACCTTGAGAAAGTATTTTTCTTCCACGCATTTAATAATACAAAATAATGAGAAAATATATTTTCCCCAAGGTAGTTCATACAACTAAAATTACAGAAAACTGACACAATGGCACCAGCTACTTTATGGAGCATAAGGATGTGACTGAATATTGCAAGCTTCCTATACTTAGATCCAATTAACCTAATATGGATATAAACTTTTTAAAGACATGTGCATGGGGCTTTAATGGGATATGAGTTCATTTTAATGACTAATAGTCACTGGTCAGCTTCTTATCAGAATATAAAATAAAATTATAGCAGCTTCAAAAGTAGTAACTTGTAGGATTATCCTAGCTACTAGAAAGACAAACAAGCACATTAATGGATTCCTTCTTTTTTTCTCATAGACAATTTATTTATTTATTTTTTATTCAAAGTTAAGAAAATGTCCCAACAGTTGATTAAAATTAACAATACTAAGGCTGCAACTTTTACTAATGATTAAAACCAAAACATAGATCTTGATACGGTGGTTCTGAAATAATAAGGGGTTATAGTATGGAGCACGAACACTGGCCCTGCAACTAACAATTAAAACTCCTTGTTAAGCAGGTAATTTATTCTAGTCATCAGCATCAAATATCAGGCATAAAGGGGGCAAAAACAGTAATTAACTTCATAGAATTCAAAGACTTGAAAGCTAATAATTCTAAAGAAATAAAAACCGAGTGCTTTTAATAGATTATGCTTCATTTTAAAGGTGGTAATAAGAGACGGGTCCTAACTGTGACCCTTTACACTTCAAGGTGAAAAAGTAGGCGAAGACACTAATCACAGGACTTTTCTACAGAAAACAGTTTGTGAGCTAAGGTCAAAGATCAAACATGCAGGGATATTACCTGTGTCATACAAAGACCTTGTGCACAGTAGACATGCAAGGTTCAATTGACAAGATAGGACAGTTTATAAAGTATACAATAATGCACCAGAGTATATTTTGACAAAGAAGTTTTGGACAAGATAAAATTCTTCTTTGGGTCACAAACACTAAAATTTGGTCATTAATGCACGATTAATGCATTTGCATTAGTGCATTTGCATTATTTTATATCATCTGAAAGGAGATATAGAGAATCTTTGGTTTTGGGCTAACTACTTGTACATATATTCACTTCTTATCATTTTTAAACTTTGTTTCATTCCTTTTGTAGCTGTAATTTCAATAGTAAGATATTTTAGTTTTGGTTATGTACTGTATGGCTATATTTTCAGTATCAGAGATGGAAACTCGACCTCAGACATATGAGTATGTATGTGTTTTTATATATGTAGGTAGGTATACTCTGGGTTTTTCAATTAAACAATGCCATCTATCAGAACCCTGTCTTCAGGAGGAAGTGTCTCTCTGAGACCTGAATGGCCCCCACACTGCTATTGTTTAGAAGAATTGTGAAGACTTGTTTCTTCTTCCCGGGCTATCGGCAAGAGAGATAAAACCCCTTCTTTGTTTCCTTCTAGTCAATCCGTCTCATTTCCCCCCCCCCTTTTATTGCAGTTTCCTTGATTTGATCGTTTAGGTCGTCCAGAGTCAAGAGCTATACAAGCTTGATAAATAAATATAGTACCACGTAATAAGATTCTATGTTTAAAGAACAGCTTATAATATCACTTAAAAAGGTCAATATCAGTGGTGGGTTTCTACTGGTCGCCCTGGTTCAGGTGAACCGGTAGCGATGGCGGAAGGCTCCGCCCACCCACCCAGACATCATCATGGATGCTCTGCACATGCACAGAAGTGCCACGCGCGAGCGAAGCAAGTGCGTGCATGCAAGCGCTCATAGTTCTGAACCAGTAGCGAAGGTAAGTGAAACATACTACTGGTCAATATCAATATATCAGATTTATGTACAACAATTATGTGCATATTTTTTTCATATTTTTGTTACACACTACAAAGGTATTCGCAAATTTGGAAAACACAACAGTGGCCACAATATTGGAAAAGGTCAGTTTACATTCCAATTCCAAAGAAAGGCAATGCCAAAGAATGTTCAAACTATTGCACCATTGCATTCATTTCACATGCTAGTAAGGTTATGCTTAAAATCCTACAAGCTAGGCTC
>JANHZT010002262.1:103276-119389 GCA_032468215.1 Stegonotus admiraltiensis | reverse complement strand
ACTTCGTGGCCTAGATGGCATTTCAAGCACTATGATTCTCTAATATTTTCATGTTTAATGAATTACTGAATGTAAAGGTAAAGGTAAATGAGTCCCTGGGTTTTACTCTTCTAGATCTAGCTGGCTTTAGGGAGCAATACTCATCTCCGTTTCTTTTAGCAATTGAGCTAGCACTGTCCAAGACACATGATGTCATGTGGCCAGCATGACATCATGTGGCAGCACAAAACATATGGCGAAACATGTACTTTCCACCGAAGTGGTATGTATTTATTTACTTGCATTTCATGCTTTTGAACTACTAGGTTGGCAGGAGCTAAGACAAGTGAAGGGAGTTCACTCCGTTATGGAGTGTTAAGTCTCAAACTGCCAGAGCACAGACCTTCTCCAGCACTGAATGTAAAATGTCTTTTAAAATGCCATCCAGTCTGTATCCATCCCTGTACCAAGGCAGTTTCTGAAATATTTACAAATGTTTTACAGGCATATTTGGCTTAAACAAGATCAGTGGCAACCTATGTAATCTTCTAAGATCAAATTTAATGTTTGGAAAGCAAAGGAGTAAGTACCAGGATAACTTGGGGCAGGAATTTAGTTTAGTATTAAGCAACTCTGATATTCAAACCTATTTGTGAAAAGAAATTCAGATGAAAATCCTCAGTTATTCTAGTGGAAGCAAATTTGATTCCCACCTAAACTATAAATGGCACATACCTCTTCATAAAAAAGGTTTATTTACTGTCATCATATTCAATTTATGTCAGAGATTCCATATAAAAAAAGTATCTTAATGTAAATCTGATTACCTATCATGAAAGCTATGCAGGAAAGAGTACTAGTATTTATTTATATTTATTTAAATTATTTCTATGATCCATCTCACAGCACATAAAAAGGTGCAAAAAATTTCTTAGCAGACTACAACTTCAAAAACTTTTCAGCATTCACACATAAACATTTGTTTTGTTTTGTGCAAGTGTTGTTTGTTCATTGAATTTTTATGTTAGTCTTTTGTTTTGTTATAATTGAAGTCTTAGGCCGTTTCCATTTTGGAACTAAAATGGATATTCAGATTTTTTTTTAAAAAAAATCTATTTCCCTGTATTTATAACATCCTAATTTTTTTGTAAACATATCTTTTTTATTTTTTATTACATTACTAGCAAAAGTTAAATTTAAAAATTAAGCATTTTATCACAGCATAGCATTTTTGCTCAAGCTTATCTATAAAAATTTCTTAGTCATTATTGATCTTCCTTTTAATTTATGCACTAGCAAATATTTTGGTTGATTGATTACTTATGCATTTTTGTATGCATAAAAATCCACCAATGGTTTTGAACAAATTCAAGCAGTCCAAAAGATCCACATTGGCATTAGTTATTCACCCATATCACAGTTTTGTTCATTCAGCCTGATCACGTGGAGATAACTTAAAATATCAGAACACTGCGATATGCTAAAACTTCTCTAATGTCACATTTTGTTATATAGAGTTACAATGAAAAGAAATTTAACACAATGTGACATGGTGTAAGTGATGCACTGACATGTATAATTTAAAAACTACACTCTTGTTGGAAGCAGACACCTGCAATTAATTTTGATATTGGGAATTGAAAATGAAACTGATGATTAAAGCCAGAAGGGACTTGGAAAACACATTAAGCTCATGAAGTAGGGCAGTCCCTCTGTTTAGTAAACAGTGTATTTGTTTACTCAAATGATGTTACGTGTGAAGTCAAGATGTAACCTTCCAATTTACTAATATGCTCACACCACATCTTAGAAAAATTAATTATATTTTATAATAACATATAGTGTAAGGGATGCTTTTTGTTCTTTTTTTGTTGTTGTTCTGTTTCTGATTTTTAATTAAGATTTTATTCTCTTTCAGGAAAATTGAATTATATCAACATAGGAAGGTACTCAGCTTTTACCGAATTATGCAAACCTTTTATAAGCCTGAAGAAATTTGTGTCATTCTCTTTCCTGCTCACTTTCTCCAGATGAAGAACATATATACATTTTAACAGAATTAGTGTCATATCTTATTTACCCTTTGCCATGAAATTTTGTATTTGCGAGGGAATTCACGCTGGTCATTTTTCTTGTCGTAGAAAACAAGCAGATCAAAGCTTTTCTGTTTCAGCATGCAGGAATTAGAACAGAGCACAAGTCACTTCTGAAGTCCCTCTGCTTTGCGGATTGGACTTGGAACCCTGGATCTGCCACTTGAGTTTAACCAGAGAGATCTGCCAGTTCTCATGGCTCCCTCAGAGCCTGGTTCAGAGGAGGAGTTGGAACTGGGATCCTCTGATAGAGAAGGCATCCCAGGGGCTGAGGACTATTCTGTCTTGGGCTCCTCAGACATTGGAGGAGATGGTCAACCAGATGGAGGATCAGCTGCTGATTGCAGTGGTGCTGATAGGCAGTTGATCTTTCTGATGAGGAACAGCTGTCTACTCTACTCAATCCAAGGGCAAGGAGAGTGGAATGTAGGCAAGCCAAGAGAAGGGTTGCAAGGCTACTCGGCAGAAGGTCACCCCACTCCTCCTCACGAGGAACACCAGAACGGGAGTAACTTAAAGAGAAGCCATGGGGAGTTTGTCTTTGCCAGGAACAATTGTTTGCTTTGGCTTACACTCTCCTGGCTTTGACACATACCAGGTGCTGTTTGCCTTGCCTCGCTTGGAATATTGCTCTTCACATTTTGTTTTGGACCTAGCCTGCATTTGCTTCACTGTGCCTTTGGAACTGCTTCTTGTCTGGAGCCTGTTTCTTGTCCTGAGGACTGCCCTTGTCTTGTGCCTGGACACTGTCTTGTGAATTGGACTTGGAAACCTGGACCTTGCCCTGTGAGCATGCTCCTACTCTGTGGGCTTTCTTTGTACTACCAGGGCTGTATCTGGGAGTCTGAGAGTGGTTGCCTGCAGGGTAGAGTGGGGGTGGAGACTTACTGGTTGTTGGAGGGTCGTTGGCTGGAACATTGGTTAAGGGAAATAAAGAACTCTAGAGGCCTGCCTTGCCTTGACCACCTGGTCATAACACCAGTAAATTAAAGAAATATATAGGCCTGTGATGGTGAACATACGGCACATGTGCCAGAGGTGGCAAGCAGCGCCCTCTCTGATGGCACATGAGCTCTGCTGCACATGCGCCTCCTGCCAGCCAACTGGTCTTCAGGTCTCTGCCGCAAATGCACGGTGGGTGGGACATGTGCGGGGCTGCACACACATGCACGGGGGCCATGGTGTGGGTTGGCAGGGCATGTGTACATGTGCGATTATGGGGCGCATGCATGGGGCTGCACACGCATTGCATTTTGGAAGTTTGGGCGCGCTCGCATTTGTGAGCGCACAAGCACACTTTGGGCACTTGGTTCGGAAAAGGTTAGCCACTGACATAGGCTGAAGACCTACATAAGAGCTCAATAGGACGAGGGATGAAGGAAAATTATATCACATCATATGCTCAAACAGATTAGAAACCTATATACCAGGACAGCCAAAAGGATAATCATAAATAGTTTATATGAGAACCACTTTGGCAGTGTGGCTAGAAACCAGGAGGCTGTGAGTTCTAGTTCTAATGTAAACAGAAAGCCATTTGGTTGACCTTGTGCCAGTCATTCTCTCTAAGGCCTTGGAAGAAAGCAATGGCAGACAACCCTGACTCAAAGATATAATAAAAATAAAATAAAATAAAAGTTTATACTTATTTAAGTAGGGAGTAGAAACAAAGTAAAGAAAATGATGTATCTTTCTTTCTGCACTGGACATGGCTGTATTTAACACATCATCTCAGAAGGGCCTTAGCTCTTTTGGATCTGAGGCCTGGAATCATGTGGCCCTTTATGGACTGCCCCAACCACAGCACAGTGTACCCTGTTTCCCTGTTTGAGGCTGAAGAGAGGCAGTTGTCCTAAAGAGTCTCATCTGAGCAGAAGTCCCCTGCTATCACTTACTGATATCAGAAAGGAATCCAAATGTTTATGTAGAGAAATGGTCATGGATCTTCTGCCCCTTATGCTTCCAAATGGAATGGAATATATGCCAGTTCTGGGGTTGCTAATGATAATGATTTCCAATTGCTTTTATTTTTTAAAAGTAGAATATATTCAGAGGATTGGTATTGTTGGAGAGTCTAATCCTGGAATTTATGTTTATCTAGGTAGATACATCTATAGAGCTATATCAAGTGAGGATATATCTATGGAGCTGTATCAAATGAGGATTTAACATGGATTACTTGTTGTTTTCTTTTCAATAATACAAATATTTCTTAAATTTGTAAATAGCATTTGTAAATGATTGCATATTTTTATATGTTTACATGTTCCACAGAATATTGCCAGGAATTTGATACTATATCATATAAAATCTAGCATCATAAAATGTTTCTGATATATTGATAGGGAATAGGATTATAGTTAATATCACTTCTTTTACTTGGTTATAAAAGCCTAAAGTTTGAATGCTTTGATATTGAAAGTCATGTAATTGTGACAAAATAAAAATTGCAGCATTGAAAACTGACTTCTTTAGCTATTAAATCCTGTCTCTGTTAAGATACAATCAAATAATGGAGGCATAGAATCATGAAATCTTATAATTAGAATTCTGAGGCCATTCCCACAGAGATGTTCTAAATTTCTATTTCAAATGTTTTGCATAGATCAAACACACAACACAGAAATTGGGGCCTTCTTCATATACCAATACATATATAGCAATCATTCAGAAAGTCTGAGGGGGGAAAATAGAAACCTTTCTGGCAAAGTTCCTAAACGCACTTTATTTCATGTCTCCTACCTTGCTAATTAGCTGCTTTTCACACCCTGCAAATTCTGGAGATTATTGTAGAACGTAATTTTTTTTTTAAAGTTTTCAACCTAGATCAGATCTCAGAAGCTACTAAAGTTTGGAATAATATACTCAAAGCTTAATTTTTCTCTTCCGTTTTGAAGGACGTACAGAAAAGGAACAAATCAAAATGTCATCAGGAAGCATGCTGTCCTATTAACTATAAAAAAGTAGCAGTAACTCCTGTGGACTTTTATCTATTAAAGCACTTAATACTATATCACTCAATTACATGACAGACATCTTTTGCCCATGTATTTCTGCAGCAGGTCCCTTCATCTTTAATAGAAGCCTTATAATGGGACCATATTGCTTTATAGCAATGTAAGAATGTTAATCTATCGTCTAGAGCTGCCCGGAGCATTACATGAGTCCTAATATGTATTCAAGATTGAAAGCATCCTATTTTAAACACAGGCAAAAGAAGAGACGCCTGATCAGGTGGCAAAATGATTACTGTACAATGAGCTGCTGGGAAACCAGTAAAGCATCAGGCGTCCTCTCAAATGTAATTGGTCTCTAGGGAAAATGTAGTCCACTCTTTTTAAAGCCCTTTACACCTTCTCAGCCAGAGGACGATTGCAAGGAGAATCAGAAAACAAAACAAAACTCCAAAATAAAACTTGATACAGTGATATCGTATATTAGGAAGTAAAATTTTGCACCTAGGAAAAATACCCATCACAGTGAACAGAAGGGTGATATTTCCTTCAAAATATGTTGTCCAAGAATAGTAGGAAGATGAAACGAAAAGACTTGTGAGATGTAAACATGAAATTCTAATATTTGGAGAAGATACTTCTATGATCAAAAGTTCAGTTTTTCTGCCACGCAGACAATCTCTCAGGTACCTTGACTCTGTAATTTCCATTTTGTGTAGTAAGGTAGATCTAGCTAGGACAAGAAAGCAGCAGACACTGTGCCTATCCTGCACTGACCTAGATCACAGGACTTATTCTCACTGTATGCCAAGACTTCCTCCTTGCAGTCAGACAAATGGGTTGTCCTTGAAGTGAGAGGAAAATGTATAAACATGAATTGTGCTGCTCCACAATTACCCTTTTTGGTACTTTGGCAGCGAGGTTGAACCATTTGTCCTCCTACAATTTGATGCAAGATAGTTTGAGAGCATTGAATAGTGGATTCCATAATATCCTTTCCCTCCCCTTATTAGTGGGAAAGTCAAACACAATCATGGCCCTGAATGCACAGTGGGTTGAGATTAGGGGTTCCCACATAAGTTTATTTTTTCTATTGATTTAGACTCCATTTATTTATTTTATGTATTTATTGACCACATTTATACTCTATTGCAATTCAGAGACTTTCAGGGGTGTGTACAAAATTTGCTATACTTTATTGTGTGGCAGGACTAAATCAAAAATTTATTCTAACCTGTACTATTCCAGTTGATCTCTAGATGACAGTATCTATGAAACTGTCATCTGGGAAATCGATACAGGTAGTCCTGTATTGATGTTTGGGTTACAAACATTCATTTAGCAACCATTCCAAGTTTATGAGTGGTTCATAATTTGCACTGAAAAAAGTACTTATGACCAGCCCTTCCATTTAATACCATTGCAGCATCCCCATGGTCATTTGATTGTAATTCGGGCATTTGGTAACCAGCAGGCATTTCTGATGGATTCTGATATTGTTCTGGAGTCACATGATTGCCATTTACATTATTCCCAGCTGGCGTCTGACAAACAAAGTCAATGGTGGAAGCTGTATTTGCTTAAGTGTTTTTCACTTCAGAACCATGGAAAAGGTTGTAAAATCAGGTGCAACTCACTTAATGACAACCTCATTTAGCAACAAATCTTCAATTTTCAAGTGTGATCATAAGTTAAGGGTTACCTTACCTGTAGTTCTGACAGAGAATTCGAATTTTTTATGTCAAACACCTCACACTATTCCAAAATGCAGTGCTGTTATCTCTTTGTCGTCCTCCTTTTTTTCCCTCTTGAGACTTACTACTACTATCAACTGTTTTGGATCAGGGGAAAAAAACATTTCTTCTCATAGACAGCTTTCCACATCTCCCTCAGAACCAAAATGGCCATGGAGAATCAGTACCCAGCAACCAGATAGAGAGGGGGATATTTTCACAAGAGATTTGCTAGGCAAGTTGGAATCAATCAGCATTGTTTCAGTTTGGAACAATGAAAAATGCTCTACAAACAGGTTACTCAGTGACAGGTTCAGGATATTTGAAGGTTATGTCAGTCAAATATGAGGAAGAAAAATGTCTTTGGGGCACAGCAAGCAGGGTGTGAGAAATAGTCCAAACATATTATAGGACAAAACTACTAAGTTCCTAATGCAATCAAATCATCCAGATTCCCAATTTAAAAAAAATCTACACAGAAATTCTAGAAAACGTATTGATAAACTCTGTGCTGGTCAAGTTGGGAAAAGGAGCCAAGAAAGTCAAGGTGTTGTTGACTGACTTTCTCTAGCAGACTTCCTCCTCACAGATGGTAAAAGAAAGAGAAAACTTTCCTGCCAATTTACTCAAACTCCTGACTGCATCTTCCCATTAAGGAGAAGGAGGTTTTAGTAATACTTTTATGAAGCTGGATGTTATCTAATTTATATAACCCAGCTAAACAAGTTTTGCTGAAATCCAAGGCTTGGGGGAAAAAATCTTGGAAGTGTAGTGAATTGACTACTCAGATGACTAAAAATTTGCTCCTCACTCAGCAGGACAACCCTTTCCTTTTGCCACTCCAATTCACACAAGGTAAATACCGTATTTTTCAGAGTATAAGACACACCTTTCCCCCCCAAAAGGAGGGTGAAAATCTATGTGCGTCTTATACTTCGAATGCAGCCCTGCCCAGTCTCTCAAACAGAGGTTTCAGATGCTGAAAAAAGCCTTTGAAAGGAGCTTCAGAAAAAAAGCTCTGTTTTGGGGCTTTCAGAGGCAGAAAAAAAAGCAAGGCACAGAGCTCACAACCAACAAATCTGTTGCTAAAATTCACCTCTGGGAACAGCTGATTGGGGGTATTCCGGGAGGCCGATCCACCTGCCAATCAGCTTTTTTCTTATTTTCCTCTCAAAAAACTAAGGTGTAGTTTATACTCCTGTGCGTCTTATACTCCAAAAAATACGGTAGACATTTTCTGTTTGGATTTAAAGCTGCCGATGATAAGGAAAAAGGAGAATATCAGTTTACCATCTTGATTTGTCATCTAATCCTTTTTCTGAACTGTTTGTAGACAACCAACAGCATTTCATGGGTGAAGGAATCTGTAGTTAATAAACTCTATTCTCCAGTATATTTTTTTGCTATTTCTAGCTTTTTAGCATATACTTCCTGAAGTTTTATTCTACCTGATGGAACAGTTGCCTGCATATCTACTTTAATTGCCAGTGCCTTTATGACCTCTCAGGCAATTTAAAAAAAAAATCAAATCTACAACTAAGAATCTAAGAACTGAAGCTGGGATCTTTTAGTATTTAAAATCTAAATTCTACCAATGACCTAAATTTAGATTATAATCAGTAATGTAGAAGCATATTCTCATAAACTCTGGAGCAATAGCTTACCACATTTACACAAATGCTATGTTAAAGGATTCTTTGTTGAATAAAAAACTATGAATAATGAATTGCTAGAATGCCCATTAAGCCATATTATGTGAATTAGCTTACTATTTGTTATTCATTCTAGCATTCGGTTCTTTTAAGGCTTCAGTTGCTAGAAGAATTAATATCTCTTATAGTGTTATTTGCAGAAAACAAACAAAAAATAATGATCCTGGATTGTTTTTTTCTGTTAAAGAGCCAGTAGTATAAAAGCTTTTTTAAAAAAAGTTGCACAAAGTTGTTTGATGTACAAAGAATTTACTGCTTCACTTACTATATGCTAAGGATAGTTCCATTATCTGTGTCTTGATTTCAACAATGTTAGTATACTTTCAGGAAGAACTGAAGAACTGCAATGGTTGGGAAATGACTATTATGCCAACTGGTAGTGGTTTGCAATGAGAAGCAAGGACAGTAGCAAGTGCTGGATATATGGGTGCCAAGGTAGTATAGGTAGTACTCATATTTTAACCAGCAGCTTATTGACTCTTAGAAGTTCTGACAGACTTGAAAAAAGTTACTTACAGTCAATCTTCAAAGTTAGGACTGCAGTATCATCCTTGCAGTCATCTCATTTAAGATGCTTGACAACTGATTTGCATTTGCAGTTAGTTGCAACATTGTATGATTGCATTTTTCTGATGGTTTTTGCTGTTTTCCAACAAAAATTGGCAAAACCTGCCCATTGAATAAGCTGGATTTCAATTTATGACTATTTAGCAATTGCAACAAATAGTCATAAAATTGAATAATGCAACCACAACTTAAAACCAAAATTCTGGGCTCAATTGTGGTTGTAAATTGAAAACTACTTATAATTGGAAAGAATCAGAAGTAAAAAAATCAGGGTTCTCAGATGTCAAAGTAAACAAGAGGAAAAAGAAGTGAATAGATAGTCTGGCTGATGTAGACCAGTGGTGGCTAACCTTTTTTCTGTTGCGTGCCAAAAGCAGGGAGAGTGTGGGTGTGTGTGTTCCATGCGTGCCCATACTCATAATTCAATGTGCCCTGCCCCACCATGCATGCATGTGCACTCCCCCCACTTTTGGCACATGATGGCACTGTGGGCCTGGTAGGCCATGTTTTCGCCCTCCCCAGGCTCCAGAGGCTTTCTAGGAGCCTGGGGAGGGTGAAAATGGCCTTCCCCACCCCCTGGAGGCCCTTCAGAGTCTGGAAACAGCCCATTTGCTGACTGCCGGTGGGACTGGAAGGCCTGTTTTTTGCTCTCCCCAGGCAAAAATGGCCTTCCCCACCCCCAGGAGGCCCTCTGGAGGATGAAAATGGCCTATTTCCCAACTTCCAGTGGGCCCAGAAGGCCTGAAAATTAGCTGGCCAGCGCACACATGCGCACCAGAGCTGAACTAGGGCAATGCTCACATGCCCACTGATATGACTCCATGTGGCACCTGTGGCATGCGTGCCATAGGTTCACCATCATGGATGTAGACACTAGATTAGGAACTGAAAAATTGTAAGTTCTATTTCTGCTTTAGGTACAAAGCTAGCTGGTTGACTTTGGCCCAATCACTATGTCTTAGATACTGAGAGCTACTTGCAAAGAAAATGGCAGTACATGGACTTGTTCCTGCACTAAGCAGAAGTCAGGGTGGGCTATATGAACCATAACAGAAGTAAATACATTGTGACAAAGAATATAGGAGCAAGCAGTGTAGAACTTAGAAAGAAATCAAAGTTGGGTATTTTCTAGCAAGGAAGGATAAGAATGTCTCAAGAAGTGAGAGGAAATATAACCTTGACATTTGGAGGAGGGTATATAAGGGTGTACTGTGTGTGGATGCAGGATTGCTTTCTAGGCTTTGTAATTATACTTTAAAAAGCATTCCCAAGTGTCAGAGGCAACGAAACTATCTCCAAGTTAGCCACTTAGGTATAAAGGATTCTTTCCTACTCAGTTTGAATGTGTAAAGTCATTTTTGTATCTTTCTGCTAGTGACTATAGAACTGTATGATTACTATTTTTCAGTGCAAAAAGTAAGATAAAGCTGTTTTGATCTGTTCATAACCAGAAATTTATATTTTTTTTATTGGATACAGAGAAGGAGGGAGGGCATTGGACATAGAACCATATGGTGGATAAAATAAATTTGAATTTGAAATACTGTAGATCAGAGGTGGGTTTCCGCAGGTTCTGACCAGTTCTGGAGAACCGGTAGCAGAAATTTTGAATAGTTTGGAGAACTGATAAATACCACCTCTGACTGGCCCTGCCCACATCTATTCTCTGCCTCCTGAGCCCCAGCTGATCGGGAGGAAATGGGGATTTTGGAGTAATCTTCCCCTGGAGTGGGAAAGATTTTACATTATCCTTCCCCTGCCATGCCCACCAAGCCATGCCCACAGAACCGGTAGTAAAATTTTTTGAAACCCACCACTGCTGTAGATGCTATATATTTGGGGAAATCTTTGGGAGAATCAAGTCAGAATTCAGAATTAGTTACTGTGTTAAAAACCTGAGCTATCCAGAAATTACATTTGTTTGCTGGTTTCTTTTTTGTAGGTAAAGGACTTTTAGACAGACCTCTGAATGTCTGGGAACCACTACCTGTGACAGCAAGCAATTCTTGGCTCTTCAGATGAATAGATGCAAGAACAAGTTTATGCAGCTCTCTCAATGGACAGAAATCCTCTCACAGAGTCAGGCCGGCTATTAGAGACAAAAAACAAAAACAAAAACAAAACCTCAGAGTTAATGGTTACATTTCCTGTCAATGGAAAAGCAACACTGTTTTAGAACACCTTGGTTTCAAACCTCAGACTTAATACATAATACATAGCACAAATTCTTTGTCTAATAACATTGAGTCCAAATTAAAGGAAGGATAGGGATTAACTATGCAGCAAAGCAATGAAATGAATTTCGTCACTTGAGACAGTAATGAAGGACACCTGCAATGTGCACACAGCAAGCAATCTTTTGTCCCCTTTTAGACAACCAGGTTTGCTGTCAGTGGAAATATTTCTTTTAATTCCAGAAGTGTGGCAACCCTTGATTATACTTTTACCTGCTTTAGAGAACACACTGTTGGACTGATAGCGTGTGCTCTTGAAAAGGCGAGTAATTTTCACTTTCAATCAGCATCACCACAAGACTTTTCACACAGGCCATCCTCACACCAGTAATTTCTCTTTAGACCTGGCATCATATCACACATTCCTTTCCCTGCTGTGCTAACATGTTTTCACATGCTTATCTTTTATTAACATAAGAGAGGAAACATTCTGAGCCACACACCTCTTAATTTAACAAGGACTCCAACATGGGAATCTTACTGAAGAAGAAAGCAATAATGGAAAGAACTATGCAGAATAAATTACCAAAGCAGAACATGTTGAATTAAGTGTAAATAAAAACATTAGCATAAGCAACGTTTGGGGCAACCTTCCTCTCCCAATTTGATAGCACTAATGCAAAGTATTATTTTTTTTAAAGCTGCAACTATATCTGGACCCACATGATTTCATACTAAAAATAAGACACTGTTTCTATTACAGATGTGAGCAGGAAACTCTTGAGATGCATTTTAAAGGAAACCAAAATATATGTGACTATGTCTGGAAGCTGTTGTTAAACTTTAAATTTAAATTTCAAGCTGCACCAGGACACTCGGCCTATGTTATTTTTTATTTAGCTTTAAAAATGTTTGAATGGTCTGTACCCAGAACAATTGCACATGTAGTTTTTGCTATCTTTTAACCTTCAAGGGGGCAACCTTGTGAAGTGGCTGTAGGCTATGTTTTCCCAATGTCATTTAGAAGAATGAGGATTTAACTCTCCTATAATAGCCTCTGCACTATATCTATAGTGTTGTCTTAATTTTGAGTAGTACTTTCCACGTCCAACGCATTTAACACTTTTTCAACAACTGCTTAAAATCAAAGAAACTGGCCAGGGAGGGAATGATCAGTCCATGGCCACTTGGTAAATTCAGGGCGGTATGGGCAGGCAATTGTTCATCAGTCACAATATACAGTATGTTCTGGCTCATCATGCAACATTAACTTTCCTGAAACTTTATACGTTCCATGATTTTATATCTTTGCTGAACATTTACAGTTTGGAAAGATTTTCTCAATAGTGTCACTTTTCATATACACTGATTTCAACCTCCAGAATTCTCAGCATCGGTCATCAGAGATAGGATTCAAATCCGGTGCTACCAGTTTGCTATTGGTAGTGCACGGGCATGCTCGCTTGCTTCATGCATGCACAGAGCATTTTTGATGACATCTGGATAGGTGAGTGGAGCCTCCCGCCACTGCTACCAGTTCTCCTGAAACGGAGCGAACTCCGGAGCGAACTCCGGTAAAAACCCACCCCTGTAGGTCATGCTGGCTGTGGATTTTTTTGACATCCATAGATATGGAGAATTCTTACTTTGGGGAAAACTTGGTTTAACTCATGGACTGAACATATAACAAGTGGATTATAGTGAGAAATTAGTTGTAGTCTATGTGGACATAGCCAGCAAACAAATACCCCCACCCCCTCCAAGTGTGCGATGTGAAGGCTGGCTGCTTTTTTCTTTTTGCAAATTTTATTCATTAATGCCACTATGACGTTGTATTTGAAAAATTTGCTTTATAAATTTGTTTTTCTTTGGTTTAGTTGGAATCCTGTTTAATAGGCTTAATAAAATAAACTATTTCTTAATAACTTTCCAATGACTTTTAAGATAATGATAACACCAATAAATAGCAAACAAAACAAAATATTAAAAAAATGTGTATGTAACTTGTTCAATATTATTGTTATGTGTGTTTGTCAGTTTTCAAATGTAGTAAAATGTATCAGGGCTCTATGTTGTCTTACTTAGTGTGGTTTCTTTGAAATGAGGTTACTGTAGGTTTATGGTTTCTGCTTACTTGCATATATGTAGGAAGGTAAGGAAAGTGTAAATAGTAAGTCCAAGTCCCCGGAGAAATTGCTTTTGATTCCTTCTTCTTAGGAGTGGAAGTTTAGAAGTAGACTTTCTTCATGGCCAATCTAACCCTCTGGAATAGTTTCCTTCCAAATTTAAAATGGCCTCCTTTTTTCAGAATGAGATTAAAGCAATCATTTTTCAAGTCTTTGGAATGAAGGGTGTTAATTCTGTAGCTATTTTCTTTATGCAGAGTTTATATTTTTATTAAGGCTAGTTTTGAATGGTTTTATGCATCTGTGACTTTAATCTGGCCAGAGTCTATAACTGATGCAGAATGTCCATAAGCAAGCAAGCAATCAAACAAATAGTGGAAGAAGTGCCAATATTAGATTTTATACTCAAGGTAAGGAATATATAGCATATATTTTAAGGTGGGCGGGGGGAACCAGAGCATATCATGAAAACCAATCTAATAGGCTGAAAGAAATACAAGAACAAATAGAATCTTTTTAAGCCTCTTCCCCCTTGATAACATACACAAACACTTGAGAAAGATTGTAGTAAACAAATCACATCAGTTAAAGTCAAGCATATTATGAACAGATAAAAAAGTAGGATTGCTAAAATGTTATCAGTAGTTTTGAAATAATGATGAAATTAACATAATGAAAGTTCTATCATAGCTAAAGAATACACCAACCTTATTTTTTTCAGCTTTTGAGTTTAGAGTTGAAAATCTCTTGGGTCTAACTAGCTTTCTAAGCTAAAACAAAATTAATACAGAAGGAGATGGGGGGAATGGATAGAAGTATTTTTAAAGTTTTGTTGTTAATTAAGAAAACAATTAGGGTGGATTTCTAATTATTTTACAAATGCACTATTGCCTATACCTGCTCCTCAGAAAATTAGCAAGATAATACTTGAGACATCTTATTAAACATGACTGCTTCATTTTCATTCACACTTGAGCCTAATAGTCTTCTTGTGTAACACCTCTGTGAAACATTAGTATCTATTATGCTATCTTGCTGTTATTAGCATTGTGCATTAGTTACAAAATGTTTGCTTTTGAAGAGATGATGCATGAATAGGAACCGGGCTGGAAAAGGTAGAATACAAAACAACAATCAACTCAAATTCAGGTGCTTGTTGTCACAAATGTAGTCTAATGTTGAGGTCTCATTCACCATGGCTTACTCTGTTTTATTTATTTACTGATTTCTTTCCCACCTTTCTATGTAAGCCAATATTCAAAAAATATAAAAAACAGGAAAATTTAAAAACATAAATCAAGAAATTAATTAACAAATAATGGCTTGAGAGAGCCCATGTATCAAGAAAAGGAAGGATAGAAGGAAGGAAGGATAGAAGGAAGGATGGAAAGAAAGAAAGAAAGAAAGAAAGAAGGAAGGAAGGAAGGAAGGAAGGAAGGAAGGAAGGAAGGAAGGAAGGAAGGAAGGAAGTGGCATCTGAGTCTGGAAACAAGCTAATCCAAGTTACATATACTCAAAAGGTGAGGAATTTACCTCCAAGTATTCTTAGCAGTTGCCATGCTGACTGAGGAATTCTAGTTCTCACATCTGCAAAGCATCCCATTTGTGGAAATCTGATGTAGATGATGATTAGAATTAGGAAGACCTAGGATCTACATTTTTTGGATGCCAATGGAATGGCATTTTTCTTTTTAAAAAAGTAATTGAAAGAAGGCTCCAGCAGTTTCACATAATCATTTTTAGCTTTTCATGTACAAAAGGGGGTAATTTTTTCTGGAAACCAATAACCAAAAATTGTTATAGATCCAGAATGTGAACTTCACCAGCTATGACAAAGTGTGAGGTGGAGAAAAAGCCACCAACATGTTACTATACTTTTCTATAGCTAACATGAAGCAGGAAAAAAATGTTAAGATACAAAAATATATTTTACAGAAGACTTATTTAGAATTATGAATTCAAATTTATAGAAAAAGAAGGCATAGATTTTTAGTGGCATTCAATAACTTAAACAGGTTTTTGTGGGATGCAGAGGAGCAAAATATAAATTATTCAGACATAGCACATGAGGATTTATCATGTGATTGCTAAATGTCAGAATGAAAACCACTTTTCATAACGATTTAGGATATATAACTTGAACAGTCAGATATGTGTATGCAATCTTATGCTAAATTGATGTAACAACCTATGACTATTATATACACTTAATAAACAAGATCTGGCAATCTTTTTGTATAAGAAATTGATACAGTAGAACAGACGTGTCAAACTTGATTTCATTGAGGGACGCATCAGGGTTGTGTTTGATGTTGGGAGAGACGGGTTGTGGGGAATGGCCAGGGTGGGCATGGCCAATTCAAAGCTACTCATGTCAGGGGCACCTTTGGTGGCCCAAGCAGTCTGCCAGTGAAAACGGGCTCCTGAGCTGTTTCCGGCTGAGATGGGAAAATGGAGCCCGGGAAGGCCACATGTGACCCTCCCGAGCTTCATTTTTGCTGGCAGAGGCACTGCATACTGGTCCTTCACTGTTTCCAGGGAAGCACCATGGATCCGGCCCCGGGCCTTGAGTTTGACACCCCTGCAGTAGAAGATGACACAGAATCTTAGCATTACAAATTGGAATGGAAAGGGATGAGTTAGGCCTTTGAATCCAGTTATCAGTGCAGTAAGGATAAAGAAAAAGGTAGTCTATGCTTGGGCCAGTGGTAGGCAAACTTGGCTCTTTCACACCCTGTGGACTTCAACTCCCAGAATTCCTAAGACAGCTTGGCT
>JANHZT010002262.1:83222-96159 GCA_032468215.1 Stegonotus admiraltiensis | reverse complement strand
CCTGTGGACTTCAACCTCCAGAATTCCTGAGACAGCTAAGCTGGGAGTTGAAGTCCACAGGTTGTAAAAGAGCCACATTTGCCCACCCCTGCTCTAGAGCATGTTTTTCTAAGGTATAAATTCTATGCAGAACTGCATTTTCAACTAATTCACCCACAAATAGAAAATTTGCTTAGCTGCCTTGATCACTTATATCTAGAGGTTGTCTTAAATGACAGATATCCTGAAATATGTCCCAAGATCATGTGATCACATGATTTTGCGACCTTCTGCAAATTCAGCGGGGAAGCCAGATTCACTTAACAATCAGGTTACTAGCTTATCACCTGCAGTGATTCACTTGACATCTGTGGCAAGAAAAGTCATAAAATGGGGCAAAACTCACTTAACAAATGTCTCGCTTAAGAGCAGAAATTTTGGGCTCCATTGTGGTTGTAAGTTGAGGCTACTTGTAATGAGAGACACTGTACTTGCTTCATCTCTGGTCCAGCTGTATCTGTGGGGGTGGTAAAAGTGTCCCCTCCAAAAAAAAAAAAAAAAGCCAAGATAACCACATGATTAAAGTCCTTTCCCTTTGTTACATGCAGTATACTTGTGACATACTTAAAAAATGGATAGGGCTTCAAGGACATTTTCACAGCCCCAATCTGAATCCTCTTTGGGTATACGAGCCTGATGGTCTAAAAAAAATTCTTCTTTCCATCTGAAAGAATGTAATACATTGATACTTCTTAATTTTAAAAGTGGCAGTTTATTTTCTAACTCATGGTGGGGGAAAAAAGATTATCCTATATGCTCGCTGCACAGCCAAACCAATCCAAGATGGCAATTATCTCAAGGGGGTGATTACCTAATTTACTACTCATGTAGTTTGTACACAATTGGAGATGAAAGGAAATTATAATAAATATGAGTAAGCAAAGAAAACATTGGGTAGGTTTATACATTGCATTATACCATAAGATGGTTAGGTTGGTTTTGGCTTAATGAAGTGTGTGAGCTCTGACATGATTAAACCACTTTGTGGTTAAATATTTACTTGATTCAGTCAGTATCATTGCCAGAAAAAGAAGGGGGCTGATATACCATGATGATTAACTGGTGTAAGAGATCTACTAGCAGGGATGTTATGAGACATAGAGACATCTTTGTTTTAGTATAAGTTCAGAAAGGGACAGTTGAACAGTGAATGCTGTCAGGGTTGGTAGTGTTATTAAAATGCAATATTAATTCCAATGAAAATAATAAACTAAAAAGCTTAGAAAAGTAATGAACTCTTTTATGGCACAATATTGAATTAAAAAAATGTTTGGATTTGAAATAAATGCCGGAAAGAGGCAATTTTTTTTTATATTGTAGTATTTGTTTTTGTTTAATTCTTGGTTTTCAGGAAGGAGAATAAAATACTGAAAGAAAAGAAATAAAACACATACTGTTGATAAATTGATCTGTGGATATTCTTTGCTAGACTATTGATAATCTAAACTGAGATTTCAGCACCGATAATAATTCAGGACATGTGAAGTCAAAAGGTTTTTCTGGAATATATTGTTGTTCTGGATTTTTAAACAATTCAAATTCCTTTGGAAATAACTGAATTTCTTAAGATTTTGATTAGAAATTAATTGGAATAGAGTACTCATACAGTTATTTGAACAATTTTAAAAAATCCCCACAAATTTCAGATTGGGAATATCTCAGAATATAAATTTACCATGATGCTTTGCTGCAGCAGTGAAATCCCCCCTGGTTCTATCCAGCAAGTTAAACTGGTAGCACTGGTGGCAGGAGGCTCTGCCCACCCACTGGGACATCATTGCATCCTGGTTTTTTACCAACTGCGCATGTGCAGAAAGTTCTATGCATGCGCAGAAGAGGTGCGTGCGTGGTCCCGTTCACAAACTGATAGCAAAGGTAAGTGGATTTCACTGCTGCTTTGCTGCCTTTAGTTCTAGAAATAGAGAACAATTTTGTGTCAAAAAAGTGCTTGCTATGTAGTCAAAAAGATCAGATACAAGAAAATCTGATTTTTCAACTTGGTCATCTACATTCCATAAAGAGATAGACGTTCAAATATATTCCATTCTATTCTTAACAATTTACCAATTTCCTTAAAATATTTAATATATTAAGAAAGAAACTCTTTTAAATATTATAATATAACATAACATATATTAACCTTGAGAAAATATTCATTTCTGTAACACTTATCTTTCCCCTCCTATTCATGGGGATCTTTAATCATCTGGTTATGTCAGTATTCATCTGGGAAAAACAATATGAAATATTTTCATTTATAAATGCAGGGATATTTCTTGGAATGATAAATAGAGGATATTTAAAGGAATTGAAGCAATTGAACGTTCACTTTGTACAAACTTCCAGAGAACTTAGAGCAAACAGAAATGTGGGATTTATTTATTTTAATTTAGTAACCTGAAAATTTACTGGAACTAGAAATCATCTCTTTTATGGCAGTCAAATATTTCAAGGTTTGAAACAGCCCTATTCATTTTAGTGCTATCTAAGTACTATCTCAAGTTTCCATAACATTTGTGATCACAGTACATCTATTTTGTGCTGGTTTGTCCTTTACTTTATTAGGTTTACAAAATCAAGGCTGCAAAATTAGAATTTTGTGATAGCCAGGAATTTTTTCAGCTCAAATATAATTCTTTTAATATTTAAGCTGTTGTAGCTGTAGTTCTCTTTTTGAATTAATCAATGAAAAGAAGTCTATAGCTCCAAGAGCAGTAAAGTAATGCTGCTGAGATAATATGTTTTTTTTTATCCCTTACCATTCAAATGTTATTCATGAATGACTGACAGGATGAAATCTGAAGATTTGTAAATATGTACATGCATGTGTCTGAATATGTACTAAACCCACGAGAGTTGTAATTGAAGGAAGGTTGCTGTCCAATTTTTGAGCAAATATTCTCCCTGATACATACATAAAAAAGGTTATTCGGAGTCTCAATTCTGAACAGCAGTTGAAATTGTCTGGTTTATTTTACATGATTTCCCATGAACTTGATTTCTGTTATCTTCCCTTAATGTAACTTTGTAAGAATATTCCTTGCCTTTAGGTTTGAACTTTTGCCATGCATCCACTTAACAAGTGAGAGAACAAATGAACATTTGTGTTTTATAATTAAGACCAATACAGCAGTCTTCCATATAACGCCTGTGTTTAAGTATTTGTTACAAAGGGCTTCCATAACATTTATACTTTCTAAACTTTTTTTCTAAAAAGAAAAGAAAAGAATGAAAGCATTCAATGCTCATTTTTAAAAAAATATTAAAACTGCTATTTACTTTGGCTAAATAAAAAAAAAACAACTGTAGTGATATTGATTTCAAGAAATGCAAGAGATCAGTAGTTTCATTTAATGGACTGTATTTGAAGGTCTATAGTATGAATGAAGAACCCACACACACACACACTTTACCTACATACAGCTTTAATATTTAGTGTCCTTAAGTCTGTGTCACTGCTACACAGACTGCTTAAAATAAATAAAACAGGAAACAGAAAAATAAGCACATTTTCCATTCAAATTTCTTTCAGCTTTAAATTTTGTTATGAATTTAGGACATATATAGTTTTGTCATACTGATATCCTAAGCTGGTTGTAACAGGTAATACATAAGTAAAAGCTCCAATGTGTTTTTAAATAAACTTTTCTCTTTCGCAAACTAAAGAGCATGCTAAGTCTCCCAAACATGCTAAGAGATCAAACAGCTCAGAAAGAATGGGGAAGATTTACTCCCCATCTGAATGACTAACATAATTCCTATTTTTTATGTATATTTATAATTGCAAGATTAAGCATATACTTGTTCTGTATCCATTTGTAGTGCACAATTCCCAATTCAGCTAATATACATATAAACTAGGATATTTTATTTACTTGTTATTGGCACATTAGATTTATATCCTGTGTTTTCTCCAAGATACCCAGGGAACATACAAAATTCTTCCTTTATTATTTCCCTGAAACAACAATCTTATGAGGCAACGTGACATGAGAGACACTAACACTCCCAAGGTAACCAGTAAGCTTTCAGAAGTGAAACTGCACAAAGAAAATTCAAATTTAGACAATTAAAGGAACAAGTCCCTATTTATATTCAGGACTTTTTCACATTTTGTGCTGTTGGAGCTCTTTTGCTTAATTTCAAATGACCCAATTTATTTACATAGCTTCCTGTAGAGAAAGTATGGATAGATGGACATGCCTATCGTTTAACATTTTGTTTTATTTGTATAGATTCATATACACACACATTCATACAATAATATGATCTGTTCAGAATACCAATCAATGGCTATATTAAAATTTAGATGCCAAAAGTTACTACTTTTAGAGAAAATACAAGAGTGCTTTTTTATTTTGATGAATTGGGCAGTTTACGTCTCCTTTAGCAGTGAAAAACATTAAAAAAAGAAAAAGAAAACTACAGTATGTAGAAAAATCTTCTCTAAATTAATCTGTTCCACTGGATGTGTTGCCTAAAGGGTTAGGGGAAATTAAATTCAACAAATCAAGGTGTTAGGAGATGGCTGTTGTAGAATCAATTTGAATGGGAGTTCCTGGAGAACAAAATAGTAAGTGACTTCAGTGACTTTTGTGGTAATATGTTTTAATATCTTTATACCACAATCAGGACTAGAAGTAAGTTTACGTTCCAAAGTATGAAAACAATACTTCTTTCTTTAGAAATCCTTCCACTGTGATAGAGCTATTAGAGATTTTATTACCATCTTTAAACGTCAGGTTATAAAGGAAAAAAAGAGCAAAATGAGTTTGTAAACAAAATTCCATTGCCCTCCCCCCCCGTACAATTTTACATACTAGGTCAGAATTTAGGATAGGGTGAAAAGAACAGTTTATCCCCCTCTTAGCTATTTAAATTCATTTATCTATCATATCCTTTTGGGAACTGGTATTGAAATTTAAGGCAGGTGTTATTTTCAGGGTAAAACCTTCCAACCTCTGCAAAGAGAAGACAGGTTTGACCTCAGACCCTTATTTATAACAACCAGTGACAAAGTGGTCATCTTTCATGACCCGTGGAATATGCCCTTACTTTATTTTTAAAAGTGTAAAATTCACTTCAAGTTGAAAGACACATTCAATGTGATTAAAGAAAAACAAATCCCTAAAACTGTGTTATTTGTGACTGGAGGAGAGAATTAAAAAAAAAGACAGGATATTCAAATGATTCAGTAAAGAGAACCTCTTTCAGTATTAACATTCTTTTTAACATACAGTATCCAAAATATTTTGAATTAGAAAGAAATATAACTCACCTTATATAGAATATAATTCACTTTACATGATAGAATTTTTCTGTTGCAGATAACAAGCCCAATTTAAAGATTATGTTCATATTCTGCAACATCAGGAACCACATTTTAATGAACTTTTAATTGCTTTTAAATTGGCTTTATTTATGTATATAAATTATCTTCCTAGCTCTAGAATCTTAACATCTTTGGACAATATAACATATTGATTAACAGTATTTATATAAATAGCTAGCTAATTGATCAACATATTTAAATCTCATGTAAAACAAGAACCCCCTAATCTGGCACAAAAAGTTGAAAATTGTTCTTATATTTAAAGAAAGATAAGTTTAGGGATAGTTGCTAAGCCCTATTCCATATTTCTCCTTTAAGTGGGGCCACCATTTTCTGTGGATACTAACCAGAATTTTAATCCAGGAAGTAGCACTAACCTTAAATGAATGACAGACATCATTTTCACATTTTCCCCTTCCTCAAAGAGAAATTAAAGATAGAAGTGTATTGGATAAATTTAACTGGTTTTGAGTCTCCTGTTGAAAGAAGAACTAGGAGCATTGGTCTCATATATTTCTACAATAACCCATCATCATTTGATGCAGTACTTCCCAAACCTGGGTAAATTACATAAAATTGGGCAAAAGTAGTTTTTCTTTGAATAGTGATACACATTACTTTTGGTAGTTAAATTGATCATCCTGTTGAATAGAAAGGTGGTGGGTAAAGTATTAAATCAGATAAGAAAATGGTGCTTTCTTATTTTTTGATAACCCTGATTTTCAGCCAAATTTACAAGAAAGGGTTGGGCAAATTTTCAGCCAAATTTGATATGGGAAGGAAAAATTATTTTCCCTTTTTGAAAAGCCATTCATCACAAAAACCTTCTGACAATAATAATCACAATTTAACATAACTTTTCTCTCTTCAAAGTTACTGAAAGTAGTTATGGTAGATACTAATCAAACTGAGTACCTGCACTCTGAATTGTCACAACCTGTGCCAGCACTATAGTAGAAAACAAAATTATCTGAATTATCAATCATGTCAGCATAATATAAGGATAAGAAACTGGCAGTTTCTGAAACCACCTAATGGTGCAATATTCCAAAGATAAATGCTTCAAGCTTAAGAGAACTGTGAAAAAAGCTTATGGCCCTTTATAGTGCAATATTGTCCACATTGGCTAAAGAAACTCTTAGGGCTTCAAGCAAGAGCCTTCTTGGCCCTGTACAGAATCAAGGGATGTGTTGAATGCAAATCAGTATTGAACTACTAAGCCATATTCTACTTGGTTGTTGCTGCTATTATCCAAACTCTTTGAGCATGGTTCACAGTTTATGTACAGTGACTGGTTTCTCTGAAAAATGAGAAATTTTAATAGTATGTGCTTAAATTAACTCTGCTACATGGATTTTGGGTAATGTATACTTATTTTGATGAACTGCTTTGTCAACTTATTATAGCAGTCACAGCAGGGAATGTCTCTGGGTTGGTGATACAAAAGCTAAGACAATGGCAACAACTGACCAATTGCTCCCCTCTTCCTTCTTTATTATGTTCCTGCCCCCTTCCCACTTGTGGACTCCCCTCAGCTGCAGCTTTCAAGGCCACATTATGTGGTAGTGCAAACTATTAAATAAGCCAGTGTAAACAACCCTGAATTAAGTATATCATGGCTCTGACAGGAAGTAAAATAGTTTCTCGTGTTTCTTCTAGAAAGTACCAAAAGACCTAAACATGTTTAGAAAGTTACATCATTTGAGTGATAGCCAAAATGATGGATAGAGCATATCAGAAAATAGTTTTAATAGTTTAATATGTTTAAATAGAAAGAATAAGTTCAGATAGCAAGAACAAAAGTTGCCCTCCATTATTTTAAACTGTGGTTTGATTCCTTTGTTCCCTTGATGCACTGCTTTTTGTTCCACCCCCCTCCCATATACAGTTCTAGTTTTGCAACAGTTATTAAATTCTCTTTGCTACAGTTGTGAGTGATTTCTCTGGAAACATTCATACCACCCTGGGCTTTGACCTCATCAACTCTCACAAACTAAACAAGGTCAAGCTTGGTCAAAACATGGCCAAGGGAAAGCCAGGTGCAGCACGAAAGTTATGCTGTTGATTTGCTCTTTCCTCTGAGTCAGTCCTAACCCCAGTGGCCTGGCATGCTCCAGTGCCCCAAGTGACATCTGTATTGTTTTAAGTGCTACGCTGTATATGAGAAATATATTTCAAAAACAGATTCTGGTGATTTGAAAGGTGACTGTGACATACTCTGCAAGCAGAGGGCAGACATCTTCCAAGACACATAGAGCTGCTTTGAGCAATTCTGCTCTGCTTTCTCAAATTATCCAATGGTTTCAATTAGCTGTGGCATCCCATTAACTTCCTATCATTTGTTGAAGGGCTGCAAGTTAAGATATCTGCTGCGGTCCATTGTCCACAGGCAATGAAAACATAGAATTCTGTGTCTACTGCCGTTGGGCCTTCCTGAATTTGAAAAACAACAGCCCATTACATGCAGCAAACAGATTTTCAAAATTGCATGATCGTATTACTTTTGTAGCCTAAAGTTGGACATTTAGTCTAGATAGCTAGTGCTCTGATCCTAAGGATAATGTGCTAACAACATATCAGAATAGGTGTAAATGAATGTTAAAGATTATAATGTTCTGAGGGGAATTAGAGCTGAATATGGTAACACAAATACTTAAGATTCTGTGTGAATGAAAGCCAGTGCTTTTTAAAAAAAGACTGCAGTTAAGAGATACAATGCCATTAAGACTAGTTAATTCCATACATGCCTGTACTTTAGTATTTCATCAGCATGAGAACAGTAATAGTTTTCTAGACATTTCTTTGGGGTTTTATTTATTTAGTTTATGCCATTTACGGTATTTTTTAAACAAATGAAGATAACCATATATTTACACAAACAAGGTTAAGTGCAATGTAAAAATTAAGGGCGACTCTATATTATTTTTGAGAGTTAATTTAGATTTCAGCATTGAATTCAAATTTAGAAATCACAAGTTGACTTGATGTTCCTTAATACTAGGTAGAATTGGTTACTGCTTCCTCCTCAGAACCAGTGTGGCTACTTTCCATCCTGAAGAAACAAATTCTTCCTTGGGTCAGGAAAGCCATGTGAACTCATTCTTTCTTGGAGTGCAATTTTCCTCAGGGATCTTCAAATCCTCCAGTGAAGATAAAGAATTCAGTGGAAAGCATTATGATCTTAGACATATCTTTTTGTGCTCACAAAATTAACTTTTTAATTTCCCAAATTGACTTGAATCTTAAAATACTTCATAAGCACGCTATATAGGGCAGATCATAAATGTTGCACTGAGGGAGATCGTTAGAAAGTTCGGCTGCTTAGGCTAACTAGGTTTTTGCTGCTTAGCAAACCATTCTGAAGCCCCCAAGAAGTTTCATCCTTTCTATTCCCTCATGGGTTTATTTTCTTTGCTAGTTTCGTTCTTCAGTCTTGTGCTGTGTTTATGGTTTTAACCAACAATTGTTCTTTGTTCTTTGTTTTTTTTTCAACTGAAAAAAAAAAACTCAGAGTCATTGGGAGTTGGGTGGCATATAAATTTGATAAATTTATTACCATTTATTTTATTTCATTTTGAGCAACGGGAATCAAGTCCTCTGAGCTATAACATAGCATAAGTGCTGATCTATCCCACATTGTCTTTGTTTTTGCACTACCAAATTGGGTATTGCTATGAACATAGTTAAAGTAGAACCTTGCCGCTATCATTGAAGTAATTGATGAGGATATGTTGTTATGATATTGCCATATTGATAAACTGAGAGATAATTCCTTTCATAAAGATTTGTAAATGTTAAAAAAATGTATTAGTATTTGTATTTTGAGTACAATTACTGTGTACCACTACTGAGCTAAATGGATTTTAAAATCACGCATTCTGTAGCTTTTCAAGCCAGTTCTTTATGTGCATAAGTCTCTGTTTTAAGTTTTTAGAAATACTTATTCTAATAAATGAATTTTTCTGATAAATTCTGAAATGATGAATCAACCATAAGAAAAGCTACAATTATTGAAGAAATTTGTGTTCAGCACAGGTCCTCCCCCTTGCCTCAGCATTAAATTATGTTCCTTAAGCACAAAATGCTAGGTATACTCCATGTTTCTTTAGTCTCTGACTTTGGAGAAAGCTAAGTTCTAACTGCTTGATGTATCCAAGTGCAAACAGCTCTCAGTTGGCCATTATGTACCTATTAGCACTGATTACTTTCTGATAGCTCTTCACCAGTTGGTTTCACTCACTTTGACAGATTTGGTGCTTTGTTTAACCTTTAAACTGGCGGGGCAATAACACTGCTTGACAGAATTGGAGAAATAATTAAGGAAAACTTAGCGAAGGCATAAGAAAACAACTGTAACAAGGCAGGTCTTTCTGTTTTATTTGAGAAGTTGTCAAATGTCACTAGAGAAAAAAAGAAGAAGAAGAGAGTTGACTGTTTCATGCAATTAAAGTACCATAATGCTTCAGGATCATACGTTTCCCAAGCCCGTTTTCTCGTTTCCATGTATCATATCAACTTCAGAAAGTAACAGATATAAAACTTATTTCACAAGCACATGTGGAACTTCTGTACACAAATGTTCATTAAACACAAAGGAACATGATTCTATTTTGTGGAATAAAAAGAAAACAGTTTTGATAGAGGACAGTATTTGTAGCTCAGGATTGAATTGTGGGGTCCTTAGTGCTCTCTTAGCTTGGTTGTTTTCTTGCAGAAGTTTCATTATCAAACTAGGTAACAGTATAGAATGAAACCTCTGTAAGAAAACAAGCAAGCTTAGAGTGCACTAAGGGCCCCACAGAAGACTATTTGCTGTAAGGGCCAATCTGTGGGTTGTTTTTTGTTTGTTTCAGATTTCTAATAGATTCTTGATATTCTAGAAAATCTAGTACATTTTCACCACAAAACAATTGTAAGATTTGAATGTGTATTTTTCATTTCAGGAAGTCCCTTTGAGAGTCAGCTAAAAATGCGCACCAGCATCCATGATAAAGTCCACATACGTGGAAAGGAAATTGGAGGCAGGACTTTTATCCATCTCCTGTTTCCATTTTCAGCCCAGTGGTTGAAATATTCAAGATAATATTGGAACAGGCTTCATATCATTATTTATGCACTGCATTTAATTTCTATACCTTATTTTTCACAGTGAAACTTAGATGAATCAAATAGTCTATTTAACCATTTTGTGTCATGTAAAGCACTGACATCAAAAACCAATAAAAATTTGTTTTAGTCAATGGTGGTAATAAGACCAATCAAGTGCCTTTTGTATTTCTTAGTTAGCAGAATATATGTTACTTCACAGAATGGCCAGAACTACATAACTGCTTCCTGAAAAAGCTATATGTATATATGTGTGTTAAAGCTAGTGTTGACTGTTAGTGATTGCCTGGACTAGTCCTTGCAGTGTTCTTCAGAAGGTGTTTCTGGAATGGTCTACCATAGTCTGTTTCCTGGGGCTAAGAAAGAATTAGTGGCCCAAGTCACCCACTGGCTATGTCCCTAAGGTAGGATTAGAACACACAATCTCATGGTTTATAGCCCAAAAGACTATGCCTGGCTTTCTCATGAGCCTATATGGAGTAGCAAAAATATAATGTAATTTATTTTTGATTATCTCATTAATGAGGAAAACCTTTTCTTTTGCTCATGAATAAATTTTTGAGCTGATGTTCTTTTTACCCGTTGGAATAACCTTTACAAGTTTTATGTTTTAGATTCTCCTCTATTTCTGCTCCTGTTATACAGCATTCACATCTGAAGCATGCATGTAAAGTTTTTGGAAACCATTTTTTACTCTGGAATAACAGAACCTTTTGAAAAAAGAGATTCTCACATAGTAAGGGACCTTTACGCCATCTTTCTTGCTTTGTTGATGTGCCTATGAAATTAATTTAATGATTCTAGAAAGTTTGTAACAGGCTTAACACCTCAAGAGGGTGAACTAATAATGAGGGCAGAGAAAACTATATTAATAGCATGCTAATTAGGACAATTATGGAGCTGATATTGAAGTGCAAGAGGTACAGTAATGGTATATAGCTTCCCGTTTATCCCATTGAATTGTATTTTTACAGGTTTAGGTTAAGACACAAACCAACATTTTTTCCAGGTGCACATAAAATTGGGTCATCATATGAAAAACAGAAAATTCTTTTTCAGAATCTGAAGCAAGACCATTTTAACATGGATTCATAAATGTGAAGCCAAATGGATTATTAGAGATCAGCAGCCACAGAAATTTCTCAGTAAAATCTCTCTCACCCCACTGCCAGTTTCCCCCCCTCTTATTCCATATGCTAGATTGTAAACTACAGATTTAGCCCTTTTGCCCAAAGGCATTCAAACCTGTGAAAAACCTAGCTGAAGCACTGCCTATTATTCATTGACAACTTGTCAATTTACTTCCAGACAAAATAACTCATAAACAGGATAAGTAAGGCATATAAAACAAGAATTCTTTCACACTTTGCAACTTTACTGCAAAAATGCCTCATTTTCCACATATGTGTGAAATCTCCCCTCAGAATTGTGGTTATGCACTGAACTCTTAAAATTGTGTAAAAAGGAACCAAATCTTATGATTTCTGACTCAAGTAAGATGAGTGTAAAATATTTAACATGTGTTAAAAACAAAAACAAAACACAAAAACCTCACATTTTTCATATGTTCAGGAAAATGATCATGTTGTAGGTTTTCACAGCTAATAAAAGTTTAGACATTATCTCCCCATTCAAAATGCTTGATTATCATTGATACAATATATGTGAGTACAGGAATAAATGAATCTCTTAGATAGATAATCAACAGTTTATCAGTTTGTGTGAATTAGTTGCCTTGCTTTTAAGATACTGATTTATCAGCTTCAGCACTGTGATATGTTGAGCCTTTTTATCAAGGAAAACAAACAAAAAATAACAATTTCATTCATTCATGTTCTTCCACTACCTATAGAAATGAACTATACAGACAACTTTCAGACAATACTGAAAACATCAGCTAATACAGAATATGCACCAAGATTATGCTGAATATACATTGTGCTGCAGATTATTTATCACTACTAACTTCTTATTCATTTTCACAGAGCTGGCTTTAATCTACACAATCTCACATGGATCCTTCATTGTTAGCTTTTCCATCTGAAAAAAAGAGGATGATAACAAATGGAAGCCTTCTGAGTGTAGTCTCCAATTCTGGAATAGCCTGCTCAGTTTCTTGCCTCAGCTCCTGGCAACCAAGCAGTTTGTAAGCATGTAAATGCAAGTAGATAAATAGGTACCACTTCAGGGAAAAGTAACAGCGCTCTGTGTTTTGCCACATGCTCTGCGCAGTAGCATGATGTCATGCTGGTCACATGACTGGGAAACTGTCTGAAGACAATGCTGGGGCAATGGTCTAGAAGCAGAGGTAAGCACCACTCCCTAAAGTTGGCTACAACTAGCGGGGTAAAATTTGCAGGGACTCCTTTATCTTTATCTGCTGTGGTAGTACAGTGGACTAAAACACTGTTATTAACATCTGCTGTTTGCAATTACTGCAAGTTCAAATCTCACCAGGCT
>JANHZT010002262.1:53940-66792 GCA_032468215.1 Stegonotus admiraltiensis | reverse complement strand
CTTCTCTTCTCTTCTCTTCTCTTCTCTTCTCTTCTCTTCTCTTCTCTTCTCTTCTCTTCTCTTCTCTTCTCTTTTGCCATACAGAATCAAGATAGGGCTACTTGGTTCTTTTTCCGATGTTTCCTAGGGCTGAGATGTTGTTTTACTTCTTTTTAAATCTGCTAAAGGTTCTTGCATACTTTTGCCAACTTGATATTCATTTACACATTCCTACATCATACTGGAACTTCATCATATTGAGATTCCAATTTTGCTTTTATTTATTCATTAAACTCATACTCCACCAGAATCTAACAACTCTCAATGGCTTACATAGCATGTTTCTCTAACAGATTTCAACCAACTTCAGAGAAAGAGCAGTGGCTCCATGACTACAGCAGCAATGTTACGTGTTTCTTGCCTTGCCTCCAGTAATCTGAGGGCAGTATATGTGTTTGCTCTACTTTTGTTACAAAAACCCTATGAGGGATGTGAAGTGAAATTGTAGCAAATCTCATGAGTGATGGTAGATTTAGAACTGCCATCCTAGTATGATATTCTTAGTTGGAGTTGACAAAAGGCCTCAGTCAAGGACCTGCTGATGGCCATGAAGATAATACTGGTCTTGATGGTTCAAAGATCTGGAAACATAAAGCAGATCCCAATGCTCATAGCATAATCAAGAGGCACTCTGTGTAAGATAAGAGATCTGCTGCATAGATTCAGATCCATTTCAGTTGTTATTGGTTTAATAGAATCTCTGGTAGCTTTAAACCCAATATCATAGTCTATGCCAATCTGGTTCAGATCCTATGTTCCTGCTGACAAAAGCATCCATTAATGACAGATACTTCCATCTTGCAAGGAACAAGAAAACAAAATTCTACCAATTCCATTTCAGCCAGCCCTTTTTGTGTGCTACTCAAGTTCACTTCAGAACAGTTGAAGGATGCCAGGAAAACCACCTCTTCTGTTCACATCCATCTCTGTAGGATTTACAGTAAATCAATACTAGGTGAAGACTTCTGTATTTGCCTACAATAAAATTAGTAGCACGTTTTATTTATTGAAACACATTTAAAATAAGAAGTCTTTTTTATTTCCAAAAGTTAGGCTTTGTATTATGTCTTCAAAAAAATCAGAAAAGAAGTGCCAAAATTAAAATCTTTTTATTAATGTAGTTTATTAGGTTTTCACTAGGCCAAAATTTAATCTTGGGTGGTGGCTGCTTATTTATCTTCTACGGGAGGCCCCTGAAAATTGATTTTGACAATTTTTCCTGTGTATAATATATTGCCTTTACAACTTCACTACCCTTTGTTAGTAGAAAACAATTTGATGGCACAATCAATCAACCAACCAAAAGAAGGTAAATAATTATACCTTTTCCTTTTGAATTAATGGTTACTCCCTCTTAATCAGCAATAGTGAAAGATTGTTTTGAAGTTGGACAGTCAATAAATCTGAAAAATTTATAATAAATAAATATTACTATTTTTATTGTATTCATATTTTACTGCCTAATAAGATTTGAAATATGATTTTTAAAATGTTCATTTAAGCTATGACTTCAACATAACAAGGTTGAATGAAATAAAATTTTGACAATTCAAATAATAACTCCTCATTTTTAACAAATCAGAAGATGTATATAACGTATAACTTAATTCTTTGTAGATCATGATCCAGATATAATATAAATTATTTTCTTATACTGGAACTACCCACACTGACTTTGACTAATGATTCTTTAGTTTGGCGCTGTCTGTAATAATGGTTGTCTTACAAACATCTATTTTTCCAGAGTTTCAGACATGGGATTTTCTCAATCCTTTTTACAGAGTAAGAATTCCAGTTTTCCTAATTTTTGAAAAAGAACCCTCTTTTGTGGATAATCTTAAATCAAGAAGAAGAATTGACATCCTCTTTGCTTTAAATCTTAGGCAGCAGAAAAACTCAAACACCAAACCTCCTACATCTCACTCTTAAGAATTTGCATTACTGAAGGCTACCTGATCTGACCTACAAAAGTCTGGAAAATCACTAGATAGCAGTACTAATTTATGGACAATGCTAACTTTTTGCTACTATCTAGCTAGTGTCCAGATTTTTGCAGCCCAAATCTGTTGGTTCTAGCCTAGTTAGTCTCACACGATTTACATTTTAAGCTTCCTATCACATTTTAGTTTGCCTTTTACGAGTGAAGGTTACTTTCATGGTATAATTGGAGAGAATAGTCTGAAAGACTATTGTGATTGATAATTTTTGGAGCATCTAAGGAATAAAAATTGCTTGGCTTATAGTCCTGATCACAGTTTTGTTAAAATGTTAGCCTCTTTGCCATATCAAATGCCAATATTTTTGGAATTCCCTGTCCTTTAATGATCCTCATACCTGTTGATTCTAAATACTTCCACTGTTAGTTTTGTTCGCTGACCTACCTTTTGGTAAATCCGTTTCATCTTAATCTGACTCTGCTTATAGAACCTGAAACTTGAATTGTCAATATCAGAATATTGAAACCAAAGTTTCAAATGGACTGGACAAGATCACTGCTGGAAACAGAGGAACAATCTAGGGATTAAAACTGTATTAAGAACATGTTAGGGATTAAAACTGTATTAAGAACATGTTGTTTTTTCTTTGTGCCTTTTTTCATAGATCCTCATCAACCTTATTTCCAGCTTTTTAAAAAAATGATAGTGTATCTGATAATAGAAAAAATTGACTCCTTACATGATTCCTCATTCTCCTTGCAAGATGACATGACAGTGGGCAATAAAAAGGGATGATTCTTTTCTTTTAGTTGATTAGTTCAATGGGATCATGATAGAAGTATGACGATGTTACCGAGAATGGAATAGAATTTTGGACCCATTTTTGAGACAATTCTGAAGGTTTCTTTTTACCATTAATGGCATAATTTGGCCTATTATAATTTTCTTTTGTAAAATCTGTTGAAAATGTATGCCACAAATAGATAAGAAATTGTGTTATTGTAATTTGATGTTTTGCTGCTTAATTTTGATGTCATATCATGGAGGGATTCAGAGACTGAAAAAAAGTTGCCTCCCCTTGCATTATATAGTATGTAATTTCATATTTTACAGTCTGTACAACATTCAGTATACTATGCTAATCCAGACAGTTTATTGCTAGTGATGGAGCAATAGATTATGCCTCTTCAGATCAAAAAGACAAGGCAGGTTGCTGTAATGTTCCAATTATTATGAAAATAAAAATACTGTTCAGATTATTTGTCATATACTTTTGCCTTATTTTAAATCAAGTCACTCCTGACACATCATGGACACTAATACTAAGAACTGTACTTCTTTTAACCTGTCACAAAGACTTGTGGCAGTCAAATGTATGCTATTTTTACTCACATCAAACAGCTATATTATGAAGCTCACAGATAAAAGCAGCAAACTTTGAAAGTCATTTATAACTAATGGATACTCAGTTTCATCCAAAGTAAAGAATCAGATTGTTTTGTACCTACCTCAGCCAATAGTAACGTAACTCTTGTTCAAGGCCCAGTGACAACTCTAATGGATAATTTACAGCCTACAACAAGGCTTCGGGATTAAATAACAGTTGGGCTTGTAAACCAACAGGCTTCAGTGAAAACACAAGTAATTTGTTTATTGTCTTCTTTCAGCTTCCCAATTACAATTGATCTCTGCTTAGCAGCCTAGTGTTGCTAATTGTTAAGGAAGTGAGGAAATGCCTTAATCTTTATAGGCATCTTGTAGCTTAGAGTTTGACTTCATAATTCACAATGTCAATCTCACTGAAGCCAAGATAAATGGAATGCACATCCTTGAAAACTTGTACCTTAACCCATGCTTACCAATTAATGTATCAACTGCACAAGGTAGATTGGGTAACAAAAGGAAATAGCTCTTAGCCCTGTGCCACTGACAATCAAAAAGAGATAAGCACAAAAGGTATTTTCATTCCAAATCTAGGGATATCATAACAAGATTGTAAGGCCTGCTCATTTCCACTGGATGTGCCATTTTGTTTACAAAATCAAGAACTTCACACACTGATATTGCTTCCCCATCCTTTGATTCAGGTGGGCACAGATGAGAAGGCTTTTAAATATTTTAGGTGCTAAAACCTGTACTGTGTCACCATTAATGTAACTGCTGTCAGCATAAAGAAAAAGTTTATGTAAAATATCAAAATCTCACACTCATTCAATGAAAGTCTTTTAAATGAACTAGACTTAAATAACCGCCCCTCCAATTCTTACCTAAGTTGTTGATGGAGAATTTATGTGATGATTTCTTCAGTTTTTACTGAGGGAAAGGAGAATTTGTCCAGCAATTTCTCAAGGCCCACCAGCTCTGTCATTCTGAAGAAACACTGATATGGAAGCCCAACGGAAGGTATTTCCATAATGATGCTTTGCTTTGAATTTTAATTGAAGTGTGGAAAGCAAAGAGAAGCTGCAGACTGCTGGAGAGATGACTGTAAAATGAAGACAGCATAGTTCCAGCATAAGACTGTGCTAGAAGTAGAATGATATGTGATTGTCAGATTTGAAGTAGAATAACTTTTGAACCATCCACCAGTGAATGCAGATCTTGAGATTGTTTTTTCCTAATTAAAACTTTTCTTTAAAATATTCCATAAGAATTTAAAATTAAAGTAAACAGTTTTTCATGAAAGCATTTCAACACTAATTAAATAAATGGACATTTGCATGTATACAGAGTCCATAAAGCACAAGAGTTTTATATATTTGCAAGTAAAACACAGTTTATTTCTCCCAGTGTAAATATTAGTGTCAAACATAAATGTTCAACCAAGCATATTTATTTATTCAATTTCTGCAGCCACCCATCTCCATCAATGACCCTGGATGACTTACAGTTCCAATTGTAATTCCATTTTTGTATTATTTGTGTGCAGGATTAATGAGTAAGCTGCCTTCACCTGAGAGGATCTCAATCATTTGTAGCAGTTATAGCAATATTTTCCAGGCCATTCTTAAAGCAAAGGTGGAATGTTTGAATGGAGTGCAGGTAGTCCTCAATTTACGACTGTTTGTTTAACAATGGTTCAAAGTTACAATGGCTTCAGAAAGATTATAGATGTGTAATCTGTATCTATTCTTCTGACTATCACATCACCCCAATGTCACATGATCGCAATTGGGGCACTGGCTCACATTTATGACTGGTTGCAGCAGCTGTGTTCATAATTATGATTATAATTTGTCTTTCTTTTGCTGGTTTTCAGCAAAGAACAACCATTGGGGAAGCTGGATTTTCCAATGGTTAACAACCATAGTGATTCAAGTAATGATAGCCATAAAATTGTTGTAAAATCAGATCTTTATTTGACTTACCACTGTGCTGACCTATGATGGAAATTCTGGTCCCAATTGTGGTAATAAGTTGAAGACTACTAGTAGATTACATGGTAGTTGATTGCACCCTGTGCTATTTCAAAACTTATAGTGCTCTTCCAGGCCAAATGTCAATGGGTAGTCAATGCATAGTATATTTCTCTTGACTGTTCTAGTCAGATCCACAGCAAAAATATTAAGTTCAGTATAAGAAAAATGGCAGACTAAGGCTTTCTGTCATAATTTACATCTACAGGGGAGTGGGGGGGAAAGAAACATTATTTATAGAAATCACTTTCACTAGGCCATTTCAGTAGTAGAACATTAGTAACAGCAGCAGAAATAAGAATTGCTCAGACCTACTTGAGAGAATTGCTGGGAATCCGTGGGTAGTATTTTCACATGTATTAAACATATATTTGTTGGGTGTGATATCCATTAACAGATATATACCTCCTCTTGAGATGTTAATTTCTATTCTCATCAGGGGACAAGTGTGCATAATGTGTATATTTTCACAAACATGTCCTACATATCCTCTTTTTCTTTGCTATAGATAATACAGTACTATTGAATATGAATGAATATGAATGCTTGCTTCATTTCTGAATAATATTCAACATGTTCTCAACAAGCTTGATAGAGACAAATGCATGTCAAGCATCACTGATCATTGTAATAGTGCCTAGGCAAGAGGGCAATTTGCCTGTTCTATAGATAACAGCTGCTAAGTGAATTGATATTAAATCAGGTGAAGAATTTTTATGTTGACTTAATTGTACTGATAAATAAAAACATACATGCATTTGAAATATTTAAAATAATTCCACAGGTACTGCCCCAAAATTCAATTATTCAAAGGTTTCAACCAAGTAGCCATTTTGATTATGGTAAGGGAAAAAAATCTCAGTGAAACAGTAAACAATAAAAGTTGAATGTACCAGGAGTGCTATTAGAAAATATTATCCCAGAGAGTTTCATTTCAGTATGTACATAAATAAACAAATAAATAAATATCAGAAACAGATAGGATAGGGAGGCTTTTCAAATAATTCAGGATCATGTATATACAAATATTAAATGCAAATTTAATACTTACAGATACCCTTTTAGTTATGTCAGAGTAGCATTGTTCCACATGATTGCACATTGCAATTTCTATTAAAGAAACAAATTATTACATTTTACAACTACCCTAACCATTTTTTTTATAGGGAAATAGATGATCAGATCATGACCATGTCCTAAAATAACTACTTTTTACTGCTAGGTATGAAAAATACTTGTAGTATTATGTGCTTCATAAGATACTTATTTTATCTGGGGTGGTATGATCCTCTGATTCTTGACTGTATGTTTTGTGCAGCCATCTTGTTTAAGCAGAGTTAGAGAGTAGAGGTATGTTATAGGTACACGTTATATATCTGACATTTCTTTTTATATGATTGAATTTGCAATATGTTTAAGTACACAGATATATTAATTCTTCTTTATATAATATCAAAGAATGGGAAAAATACACTCTGAGTATAGTATAGCAAAAGTCTTGGAATAATGTATTTTAAAAAATTCATCAATAGTGATCAAGTTTGACAGACATGTTTCTCTATGATAATATGAAATTTTTTCATTGTCTTTTATGAAACCTGGAATAAACAGAGGTTTAATATTTCTTGAGAAAGTTCTTCAATATATCATTAATAACTTTAATTCTTCAGTACCTTCTAGAAAATTTTGCAGCACTTGATTGGCATTTACAGGATTGATCGATTCTCTAGAACCCTTAGATACTTAATGTAATATATACAATGATTATTAGGTTAGGTTTACGTTGTGGTACTATATTCCCATTCAAACAATTTCCTTCACATTGATTTCTTTGGAAATAAACTTACTTTATATCATATATAAAATCATAGCAATAGGAAATAACTCAGGAAGAGATTGGATGATAAAACTGAAAAGACTTAATCAGCTACCTAGGCCAATGATGGTTAACCTTTTTGGCACCAAGTGCCAAAACTGGAGTGCGCCCGTGCCCCGGAGCGCTAGAACCCGGAAGAGTATAGTATAGCACGAAGAGTATAGTATAGCATGAGTATAGTATCATGCGAAGACCAGCTGGCAGTGCGCATGTGTGTGATGGAACCTGGAAGAGAGCAGCTGGCTGGTGCACATAATTGCCAGACCAGCTGGCCGGCACGCATGCACGTGGTGGAACCCGGAAGAGCAGCTGGCAAGGGTGCATGTGCCCACAGAGAGGGCTCTGTATGCCACCTCTGGCACGTGTGCTATAGGCTTGCCATTACGGACTTACGCAAAACAGAGAAAAGCTTCTGACTATATGGAGTCCACTTTTCTTTTCCCTTTGGATACCTTTCTTTAACCTAGTGCTTTCCAGATTTGCAGCCATTCCTTAAAAATGAATTTTAACTGAATATCTATTAACTTTAATAATTTAAATTTATAAAACTATGCCCAATTATACTGAAAAGCCACTCATTTAAGCAGCCCATGACAATACTTTAAATTAATTTGACTTGTGCTTAAATGTAATTAATCTACATTCTTGCTATATTACCAAGCGGGACGCTGTTAAGTGTCTAGACAATGCAATCATGTGAGGAAAACTCCTCAAGTGAGCAAGTGCAGAAGTCTGATGAAGGTTTATCTTCAGCATATGCAGCACAAATACTGAACATGTAAAAGAAGAAATTCTATACAAGTGCACTCATGGGCATTTACATGTGAAATAAATGCAGTGGAGATGCATGTGATGCCTATAGAACTTTGATGTGCTCAGAACCCATGCATCATTAGGCTGGTGAATGAAGACAAAGTCTACCTATAATCAGCAGTGGTGTTTGCAGTAGAATTCTGTTCTTGGATTCCACAAACATTGCAAAAGACAAGAATATGGGTTGTAGATAATGGCACCATAACTCAGTGCAGTATTACTCCTTTAAGCAGTCTATATATCAGGGAGAAGCGGAAACAGATGAAGACCATATACTTCCTGTTAAAAGGTTGCAGTCTCTGCACATCTATATCAAGCATGCATCAAGGTCGCTTTCTGGCTACTGTACAACCTTCCCAATATAGGTCATCCTTTGATTTATAAACTATTTTTAACCTTGCAGCAGCTAAATGAGACTCTTACAAGATGTTAAGCTACATTTTATGCATAATATATCAAGTACTGATTAGTGCGATGTTCCATAAATGTAAAATTATTAGATTATTATTTATAATATGAGATATGACATTGGTGAAGTGTCATATGGTACAAACAATCTTTGCTAAAATGCTTCTGTGGATAAGGAGTTGGCTTTTCCTTTTACCTTTCTCTTCTTAGACATAAAATGAATTAAATGGAACACAAAGGCACGGAAATGAGGTTAAATTAATTTAGGGAGACAAACTGCTCCATATAAAAAAAGCGTATGCATTTTATTATAAGGATTGCTTTAGTGAAGCTTCCTTTAGGGGAACAAGCTCATTTAAAAGAAATATAGTCTGTTTTTAGCCTTCCTGATTTTTGGTGGAGAAGTTTAGATTTTCCCTTCATATTTAAATATTATTTTTTATACTGGGACCACTGAGGGATTGGACTCAGAAACAATTTGAGTTTGTGTATAGGTTAACTAGAGAATGATGAAATCCAGAAAACAGAGCATTTGAAGATTAAATCTTCAAGAAAGTAGTGACAAGCCTCTTGTCCTTGAAGCTTATATAAATAACTTTCCAGTGTTTTTTTAACCTGTTCCCCCCTCTCCCCCACCATCCCAGCAGTGAGGTATGTCACTCTGTGGTTAACATCCATCTCCTTTTATTGATGTCCACTTTGGTATCTGTACAGCCCATCAATTTTGCTGCCTCTTTGACAGCCACTGGGAGCCTATGAGTGGAGTTCCTGGACTCTCTGTGTTGGAGGGGACCTGTCAGCTTTCTCTGGGCCTAACAGTCCAATCAGACCTCGGTACTAAGTCTCATAAATCTTGTGGGTGACCTAGGTGAACTCTGAGGCTCAAAGCTCACTGAAAACTGATCAGGCCTCTGCTTAGTTTAACAGGCCCCTTGCAATGACAACTGAAGGGTTCAACAAATGCACAAAACAGATATATTTTAGCTGAAAAATTAATGGCTTTTAAAAGAATGTTTGACAATTGTTTAAGGTTGTCTATAGATCCATTATGCTGATAAACGACCAACATGGTTTATGCCAGAAAGAAAGCAACCTGTTTGTGTGAGGGGTTTCCCCCCCTCCTTTTGTCTTATGTTTATTTTAAAGGAAAAGTGAAAGGCGTGAAAGATGGGGCACAGTTGCCAGTTGTTCCTTGAGACAGTATGGTTTGCACATAGCATAAAAACTGGAGAATATCAGAAAGTATACCTGTGTGGCATAAGTTTAACCTTATAATCAAAGCGAAATTAAAATGGCTCAGCAACTGCCCTCGGTGACCTGCTATTGACCATTTGAACTTCTAAGTTAGGGTCAGCTGGGGCCCCCCAATAGGAGGTCAAAAACTGGTCAGGGCTCTTCAGCACTAGCATTTTGAATGGGAAGATTTTATTGCTGTGATTTATACAATTTTCTCAGACAAGTTAAGGAGACCTTAAAACATGCCATGGTGCTTGCTGGGTATACCATCAGCTTTACAAATAAATTCTGATTGTCTAGTTGAAATCTCTGGTGACCAGACCTTTAAGTATTTTCCCCTCTGTCTTCTAAAGATTCATTCCCACACTCGACCCCTGAATGTGACAAGGTTAGTGTTCCCAGATTTATTTAAACAATACCTACACACCAAATGAAGCACTTTACTAAGCTGATTAATTGCAAATGTAGAATAACCAACATGTAATGAATTATTTTGGGGACATAGCCAAACTTACAGAGATGTTAAGATCCTAAATCACTCATTAAACTTCTTTGAACAAAATGAAAATCAATATTTTTACCTAGTCACAAAGATCCAAAGTCTGGGATTTCTATCTCCCCCAAGAGATTTAAAATAAAAGAGAATAATAAACATTGAAATAATATTAAAGTATTATTCCTGTAATGAAGAATTCCTAGGATAAATTGATAAACTAGTTTTTTAAAAATTTAACTTAATTTTTTTTTCAGTAAAGCAAATCTGGAGATAATTTAGGGCCTTATTGCTTATTTAGCTAAATTGGTTGTAAGCTTGGCTTGAAAACTTCAAACTATATTCATTTATTCTATGCATAATAATGTAACCTATGTAAAATGGTTGTGTAAAAAGATGTTAAGGTTCACAGAGTTGTTATTGTGGAGAAAATCAAAGGAGGGAGTATAGGTATGTTCGAAAATCAAAGGAGGGAGTGTTAGGTATATTCACTGCCTTAAGTTATTTATAAAAAGAAAAAAGGCAAGATATAAATAAATAAGTTAATTAATAACACAAGAACTATTATATATACTTTACAGTACATACAGCCAGATAAATTATAATTTTATTAAGTGGAAAGAGTTCTTTGATACGGAACAGTTCACATTTTTAGAAGATACCATGGATAAATGTGGTTTCTTTTTAAATTTATTGTTCCATTAATGTATGGTATTTTAGTCATTATCTAGAATTATCACATTTGGAATTAATTTCTCATTCTCTAGGATGTTTGCCAGAACTTGTCAATGTTGTTTACCTTTTTTTTTTAAAGAAAAAATTGTTTTGAGACTGCTCAACTGCTGTGGAATTCTTTATGAAGCTACCATACATGGGATCATACATGGGGTTGTAGCAATTGTTTAAATAGTTATTTGTTTTATGCATGCATGTTTGTGCATATACACACTTGTAAACAAATATTTGTGATACTATTCTCTTTTAGGTTAAGACAAAGTGAAGTTATATAAAATAAATAAGGTCAGAAATACAAGTAAAGAAATTAAAGAAATTAAAGATAAGAGATATAGCTTTATTTAATACTAGCTGAATACCCATGCTCTACTACAAAACTATGTGATAGGGCTTGATAAATCAACACTTACAGCCTGAAAATGAGTAGTTACAATCGGCCTCTCCTCTCCCCTTCTCTCCCTCAGCCTTGCCCCACAGAAGCCTATCAGATAGGCTTATTCCCTTCTCTCCCTCAGCCTTGCACCACAGAAATCTCCCCTATCCTATCCCCTTCTCTCCCTCAGCCTTGCCCCACAGAAGCCTCCCCTATCCTATCCCCTGCTTGCTGCTGTGAAAGTAAAACTGAAACTGAAACTCCTCTCCTCTGCTTGTGTATTGCATTTGGAACAGATTTCTTTTCAGGTGGGGAGTGGGAGTAGAACTCCTTAGCATCAGAGCATGTTAATAATAATATAGGAAATACTAATGCTCTGATGGTCATTTTGGAAAATCCTTTCTTAGCTTAGAAGCCAAGAGGAACATACATGGCAAATTTCAAGTTTGTAGGCTTTACGGTTCTGGAGATTTTGTGATGATGTGTGAATGGAATTTTGCTTTTATATATCTAGATAGCTAAATCTTATACCAATACCATTCACTATATTGGTTCATATTTTTCTCTCCATATCTATTCTTGAAGCTTTTTAAAACTGTCCTTTTATGAGATCCTCATCAATTCCATACAGTCACAACATTCTTAGTCTTCTTCCTTTCAATCCACTAATCCTTTTTTAAAATATTCCTTTTTTTTTTTACAATTGGATCTATACTCACTTCCATGTATTTCTTTTACAGTAGTCATTCACTTTTGTATTCAATTTTCATTCATTCATGATCCATTCATTCCTGAGCATCTTTTCTGATTTTACCACACTTTCTTTATAAGTACCCAATTGTTACTTTATTCTAATTACTTTATGTTTTACTAGCATACCTAGGTTGCAGTTTCATATAACAAAGTTAGCACAAACAGGCTGTTATACAAAGCTGTTTTTTACTTCTTTGGATAAACATGCATCCCTTACAATAGATAATAAAGTATCCAGTACATTCCTATGCACTTCTACATCTTAAACTTTCTCCATCCATTTTCAGTCTGCAGTCAGCATTTTACCAAGTTACACAAGTTCAGCTACTTGCTTTAGTTTGTCTTATTGATAGTAGTAACTATTGACAGGTGCTGCATCTGTCAAAAAAACCAACACAGTCCTAGGCTGCATTAACAGAGCAATAGAATTAAGATCACAAAAAGTGTTAATATAACTTTATAATGCCTTGGTAAGATTGCACTTGGAATTTTGCATTCAGTTTTGGTTGCCACGATGTTGGGACTCTACAAAGAGTGCAGAGAAGAGCTACAAAGATAATTAGGGGACTGGAGGCTAAAACATACGAAGAATGGTTGTAGGAATAGCAGTGGTGAAATGTAAAATTTGTTACTACTGGTTCTGTGGACGTGGCTTTGTGGTGGTGGGGTTAATGTGACTGGGTGGGCATGGCCAACTTTTTTTTTTTAACTTTTAAAAGCATTTTTTTTCTGCAACCTCCTGGGCCGAAGAGGTTGTAGAAAAAAAAATGCTT
>JANHZT010002262.1:33586-45097 GCA_032468215.1 Stegonotus admiraltiensis | reverse complement strand
TATGAAGGCTACTCCATTTCTTCTGAGGGATTCTTGCCCACAGTAGTATACCTGATGGTCATCTGAATTAAATTCATCAATTCCTGTCCATTTTACTTCGCTGATTCCTAAGATATTGATGTTCAGTCTTGTCGTCTCTTGTTTGACCACATCCAGCTTGCCTTGATTCATGGATCTTACATTCCAAGTTCTCATGGAGAAAAAATTCTTACAGCATCAGACTTTCCTTTCACCATCAGATGCATCCACAGCTGAGCGTCCTTTCAGCTTTGGCCCAGTCGCTTCATACTTTCTGGCGCTACTAGTACTAACCCTCTGCTCTTCCCCAGTAGCATATTGGACACCTTCCGACCTGAGGGGTTCATCTTCTGGCGTCATAACTTTTTTCCTTTTGGTATTGTCCATGGGGTTTTCCATGAAACATTATTATCCTTTTTTCTTAAAATAAAGTCTTGAACTCACTGGCATATTTACGTGTTTCATTTTCCCCCTCTTCTATTTATCCCACATTCCAGGAATTATATCTTTTTGGAATAATCTTAAAAGTAGGTTCCTGAAAACTGATTTGCTTGATTCTGACAACAGAGAAAGCTATGTTTCACCTCAAAGCGGTTTTCAGATTGTTTTTTCATCAAGAACTACCACAGTACATAAATGATAGTGGGGATGGAAAAAGATACCTTGATATTGGAAAAAAAAAAATGCTCTTGGGAAGCATTATTTCAGATGCCAACTGAATAAGTAAAAAAACAAAAGTGGACATTTGGGAGAACCGCACCTAGTTTGATTCAGCTGAGTCTGAGATTTGTCACACTTAATATCATGTAGCCCAGAGAAGATATATTTACCAGCTGAACATGAAGGAGTGAATCGATTTAACCCATTAAACAGAACTATGGGAAAAAAATTTAATCCCATTATTCAGAGACTGCTGAGTGCATTTTACCTTAGGGAAATGTGCTCATTTTCTGTAACTCTATAGTCCATTTTAGCCTGTAAGCATGAAAATTAACAGCACATTAATGGGACTATTGCCTGTACTTGTAGCACTGTCTGTTTAAGGATAGACCATTAAAAAAATGGAAGGAGGTAATAGTCCCTGCATTGGAACGGGAGAAGTGTACAATTGAAAATATTTCAGGTAGTGCTTGTTTTTATGCTTAGTAAACAGAGATGGATTTGAATGTGATGAATGTGTAATCAGTATTATCATAATATACACATTTCAAAGCTTCATTGATCAGATAGAGGCTTATAAAAATGAAGCAAGAGAGCAGATATTGAATAACTTCATAAATAAAATTATTTCCATGTTGTACAAAATGCTGGTGAGAACAATTTCAATAGCAAATATTTTCTCTATTAAAGGCTCAATGTTCCTGGAGGGTTTTCTGTTTTATTTATGAGATTTATTTTAAGTATTTAGACTACAGTCCTATAGGTATGCACCTGGAAATAAATGCTGCTGTTCTTAATAATTTATATCCGAACAGACAAGGATAAAATTGCATTGCATGTTAGCAGCACATTCCCAAAATTAGTGCATTTCACTAAATCTATATAGATCACCACATTTGAATAAGATAAGACTTAAATTCCCATGTTTTCTCAAAATCCCTTCTTTATAATAATCAGATTATTATAGAGTTCTCCCTGTTTTGGTATGTATTGTTCCCTGGGGTCATTCATATGCTGACTATGTATTCCCCAATGCAGGTATACTCACCAATGCCAGTATTATCCCTATGGATTGTTAGCAGGTAATATCATTTCCTGGAAGCATTTCTTCTGTTATTGCTCATGCAATCCCCAAAGATACTTAAATATTGTGAAAAGCTTCTTCACTGAATGACAGTTCAAAGCTACAGTGACTAAGCTGTAAGACCTACTGAGTTTATAGAGAATTTATATCAGCAGTTGAAGGCTGAAATAGATGTAATCCTTTTTTGGGAAACTTAAGTAAGAAGGGAGTTTTGTTTATTTATTCTATAAGCCAAGAAAAATATTCAAACAGTACAGTTATAAAGATAGATCCCAAGTACCCTCTGGAAGAGCTCTTCTTTCAGTTGCTTCAGGAAGATGACTAAACCCAAAGATTTTTATTTATTTATTTATTTATTAGTTTGTCAAACATGTACAAGATAGCAGGTATGAATATGAACATGAACATGAACATGAACATGAACATGAACGAAGGAAATGAATACAAATAAATGGGGACAGTAGGACATGGACGGTAGGCACCCTGGTGGGCTTATGCACGCTCCCTTTACAGACCTCTTAGGAACGGGGTGAGGTCCATGGTAGACAGTTAAAGGTTGAAGCTGTGAGGGTTTTAGGATGTAACAATGGAGTCGGGTAGAGCATTCCAGGTGTTGATCACTCTGTTGCTGAAGTCGTATTTTCTGCAATCGAGTTTGGAGCAGTTTACCTTGAGTTTGTATCGATTCAATACATCAATACAAGATCATTCCAAAGGACCAGCCCTGCTGCAGCAAAATAATGCTTCTATGTCTTTTCGAAGTGGTGAACTACCAGCTGCTTTTTCTGGCAAGATCAGTCCAATTCTAATTACTCTTCAGTGTCTGAAAACATGCTGAGATATCACATTTTTTAATAGGTCACCAGTACAACATATTTCCAAATGTTCATTAAAAATCCATAATACTGTATAACTTGTAATAATGAAAACTAATTTACCTGAACCAAATTCTTCAACTTTTATTTTCATTGTCTTAATATTTTACCTAGTGTTTTAGCTGACTGAGAATTAGGCAATCTGTAATTCACAATAGATTTAGTACAGGGACATCCATAGCAGAACAGTTAAAATTTGCAAGATGCTGGATAAAGCACTGTCACGTAAGCCACACCATTATTGTATTTGTGTTGACAATGCATGCAATGCATGTATATCCTTGGCCTGAAGCTACAGTATCCTTCGGTGGGAATCAGTATTGTACACAAAAGCATAGAAGTGGGGTTTGATCCGTAGTTATACTCAGCATTTTGGCCTCCCAGGTCCATGTATCTAAGTAGCATGTAGGATTCTGTGGATTTTTTTTTTTTTGCTTCATGATGATTATTTGATGGCATGGAAAGTAAAAGCCCAACTATCTCAAGTTACGACACTAGCTTGTAACAAGTATGGTGGAATTTTTCAAAATTAAGAAAGAAGTAGAAGAGTCTGACAATTAATGATGGTTCTTCATGGTTTAGTAAGATAATTTCTTCTTCATGGAACTCTGACTCAAAAAGGCACCTCACTTACAATTTTCAAAATATCCCTGGTCTTTTTCTTAAATACTCTTTCTAAAGGGAAACTGTCCAAGCTTTCAATCTCATTCTGTAAATATAGTAGAGGCTCAATTAACTTTTGGGTTTGTGTGCTTTCCTTCCTTTTACTCTTATCCCTTCAAATCAAAGAGAATTTTTTTTATTGCATTTTCAATCAAACATGTCATCTTCTTATGCCTGAACTAAGGCAGTGGCTTTCCTGAAACAAGTCAATTTCAAATTTTGTGAATATTTCTTGGACTGTGCCTTGTTTAATATAATCAGATCTGAGCCTCAAGTCACCAAAGTCATGCCCAGGATCTGTGTAATTAGAGAAGAACATTCCTGTACAAATGGTTAAATGATCATTCTGAAAATATTTAGAAAATAATGTATTTGCATTAAGTTATCAAGAACAAGTCATGCAAAACTACAGTCCTCCTTTTTTGTTTCAGTTACCAATTTACGGTAGTTGATCTTGGGAATGCAGTAGACTTAGCGTATCTTGGTTTCAGCAAATCATTTCAGAAAGTCTCCCATGATATCATAACAGAGAAGATACCAAAAGAAAAGTTGTATTATACCACCAATTGTTGGGTACTGTTGATCAATTTTATTCAAGTGTTCAAGTGTTTCTATTTCATTTGTTAGTCTATTGGAAGGAAAACAAACAGGCACAGCAGGAAATAAATGTCAGTTTTATGTTTTCAAGCTTTTTTGAACTGCTTAAGATGTAAAGGCCACTACTGGTCTTGCAACTTGCTTATGCTCCTGTGATTTCTTGCTTTTACTAGGGAGTTTTAATAAGGCATCCAAGTATATGAAACATATAGTTTTTTATGTAGTACAAACACCTGAGAGGGTCAGCGGTCTTACTGCTTTTCCTTTGGCTAGGAGCACTGTGTGAGGCACAGAGATCACTCACCTCCCTGCTACATATTGCAAACAGACCAGAGCACAGTTTGATAAGTCTTCTTTGATTTTGCTTGAGGCTTTTGGAAAGATACAGAACATTTTGAAATTGGTTTGTGTGTGTTGCTGCAACAGGCATTCCAGCAATCCACCATAGCAAGACAAAGATAGAAATGTGATTGGCAGCCTGATAGTGCTAACAATTTCAAGTCTTTCTCCTATGGCACCTCTACTCATCATCTGCCACTTGGGAAATCAGAGCATCTACTTTTCCAAAGGTAGGATTAGTTTATTTATTTTTATTTAATAAATTTAAGGACTGCCAAATGCAACTCTGGGGGACATACATAAATGTAAACAAAAGTCAACAATTAATAAATGATCAAGAACTTTTGATGTACTGTTTCACAAGGCAGGCTCTCCTATTGTCCTGGTCCAAATACCCAGGGGAAGAATCAATTTTTCACCTTTCTAAAAGTGTACAGGGTTGGGCCAATTATATGTTGAAGGGAAGGGGAGATCATTCCAGAGGGCAGACCTAGGTCCTAATGCCTAGGTCCCACAGTGATTCAAATAAATGACTTGAACCATTTTATCTCCTATTAGAACATGTGGGATATGTGGGATATACCTCTAGATCATGGGTGTCAACTTTGATCGTGTCACGTGATGTAACATGGCGTATCATGATATTTTTTGCCTTTGTGGAGCCAGAGTGGGTGTGGCCTGCGCATGATGCATCCAACCCGTGGGCTTCCAGTTTGACACCCCTGCTCTGGATGGTTTTTCAAAGGTAGCCCTATGTTGAGTGAATTGCTGAGAGATAATGAAAGTATGAGTATTTATAAGACAGACAGTTGACTAAGAGCATATCTCAATCAACTCCATAAGACTTGCATAGTTGTAGTAAAACTAAACAACTTTATTCATGAAGTGCCACAAATAATCCTCATAGCAATGTCACATGTACTTCCTTTGATCTTCCTAATCTAGGATAAACCAGATCACCCTGGATAGGGATGCTGACTGATACTGGAGAGCATAATACTGACATAAAATAAGCATGTAAATAACTTGTTGCTTTTATAGCCACAAGTTAGGCTGTAAGAAAGTCTCTTACCTCAGCTTGGTTAGAGTCATTCTTCATTTTCCTCCAGTGGTGCTGCAGGCATTTTTGTTTTGCTATTTCATCCTCTAGAGGCTCTCCATAAACCAGAGGGCCCACTTGAGGTTGTGTGCAGAGAGAGTCTGCACAGGTGCAATATGAGCCAAGGCCATTGTCACCCTCTTATTCCAACCAGATTTATTACTGATAGCATGAACTTGATGAATAATATGACTCATAACTGTACAAAATAGGCTTCTGTTGTTGCAAGCAGGCCATATATTACAAGAAAATGAAAAGTCATAATTAATTGGTCTTGTTATTGTACATATTTCAGGAGCAAAAATAGTTTCATTCAAGAGTTTACAGATTTTTGTACAGAGCTTGAAAGGAAGAATTTCTATGCCATCTATGTAGATTCTTGCCCTCCAAGAGAACAGCCTGAGAACACAATATCCAGAATTTGTTGTCTTTTTGGGCTTCCTGATGGACCAAGGTGTCTGTTTCTACAAAGGACTGACTGTTCAGTTCACTGACAGTTCAATAAAGCAAGCCTGGCCAAGTGAAGTATGCAATAGAATCCTGAGAGACGGATGTTCTCATTAGGTACCGGTCAAGGTGCATTAAGGAAATGAGGTGAATGAAATTTTGTTTGCTGCAAGTAGCTGTATACTTGACATTCCAAGACATTGCTCTTATTGGTGGGCAACATAAGTCCTTCATTAATCAACTTACCTTTAGCTTGAGAAGTATTCTGAAGCTTCCATTGTGTGCATTTTTATAAGAGAATGATACATATCGAATGAAGAAAAGTGCACAGAAGTTATTAAAGAAAAGCCTGATGCAATGAACCCAAGAGAATGGAGTCCATATATCAAAGACATTGTCTGTCACTTGATCTGCACACAGGAAATGCAAGATTCCAGGCAGATGAGAGCTGAAACCAAAGTCCCAAAGTCCTCACTTGTGCAAATGATTATGGGCAGATGTTTCATTTCACATTTCAGAGTAATTCAGCTCTGAACTCTGCCACATTTTACAACCTCGCTTCTGTGGATGAAGGAGAAAAAGGTATTTTTGGCCTGGACAGCAGAGGCAAGAAAAAACACAGATAAAACCTGACAGAGGAGCAAGTAAAAAAAAAAAATCTGTTTGAGGGAAGTATTTTTAATTGATATCCGAACACTGCAAATTCATTTGTTGCCGATCAACATTTGTTAAAACAAAATTAAACTTGTTGAAAGCATGGCTGTCCATTTTTTAATGACTGAGCATAGAGAATTCATGAAAAAATTCTAAGTGTGATAAGAGGATTATAATATGTGTGAAGATATGAGTATGGCAAACCTTGAGTTTTTGATTAAAGCTTTTAAGACTTTATACATGTGAAATGAAATAAATAAGAGGAAAGGAAAACTAAAGTATATTTATGAAAGACATTTTCTTAATTTCTGAAGTATTGTATTGATTTGAAAGTGAGAGCTGCATTTCAGTGCTAATAGTTCTTAACTTATAAACAGCTCCGGCAAACTATTTAGGATTATCAAGACTGCCTTTGGAGAAGGAAGACTCCTTCTTTCCTGAATCCCGTCCCATGTTTCTCAGGACAAGAGGAGAGGGGCTGGGATTAAAAGTTGACTGCTGGTAAGCAACACCTTCCCTCAAGAGTCACCAACAGGCTGCTAGACCTATTGCACCATAGCAAAAACGAAGCTCACTTTGCTTGTCTACGTACATAGGATATTATTATTTATCTGGTAACAGTTCAAGCTGCACCTTGCTTTGCTGTGAGTTGTATGGATTGTTTGAATACAGCTCTTGTCCACAATTGCACTTACTTCCAATGATGGAAAAAGTAAAAAACCCCACAATGAGTAGAATATAAAGTATACTCTTGGTTATTATGAAGTTTCACCATAGCCATTCTCGTTAGAAGAGGGAGCTATAGAAATGAACATCTATCTATATAAAGCAATATCTTAGCTTTCTTCAAACAGTGATTTTCAAATCCTAAAATAGGTCATTTAAACACTATTGTTTACAGAAATTCCTCAGGAGAAAAAGGTGAGAAAAGTGTAAGGATGTAAGGAAAGAAATTATGTAAAAGACCTTAGTGTCATTCATAGTTTCAACTATGCCCTTCAGCTAGAAACAAGACAGTCACAAAATATTGGAGACTATTCATTTAGCCCCTGTCCTAACCAGAAGAAGTACAATCACTTGAAATCAATGAGACTTGACTTTTGAGCCAAACTGCCCCTAATTGGCAAAGTCCATCTTGTAGCCAGGTTGTACTTGGCTGTAGAGAACCAAATTAAGCTTCACATCCACATTGTCCTTATGGAAACTCTTTTATTTATCTATTGGTGACAAATATACATCAAACTACCCTTGATCATCTTTTTCACAAAGGAAACATACCTACTCACATATACACGCATGCATACAAGTGTGTGTGTGCTTACCCCCCCACACAAATGCATGTATTTTTTTTTGTCTATGTGCGTACACCTACCCCCCATATATGTACATATATTTCTGAGTAAGAGAGTAACATCCATTTTGTTAAGACTTGCTATAACCATATTTTCAGACTAGTCACAATAACATTACAAGTAGCCAGATTTCTTTTGGTCCTCTCTGCTAAAGACACTGGGAGAATTCCTCTGATGTACATATAATGATCTGAATCAGCCACATTCTACTATTATTTCTTGCTTTAGCTTCTTTTCTTCTTCATTAATTGTACTCCCCCACCCCTGCTACTGTAGCCTCTTTTGGAGTCTCCACATAAACTTTTTATTGATTTGTCCCCCCCCCCCACGTTGCTTCATCTTCACTAATTTCGTCCCACCTTACCCTTCAATTTACTTTTACTCTTTATGCTTTCTACTTCTTTCACTTCTTTACTCAAAAATTCAGCGTGAGATCAAAGAGGGAAAACCCAGCAATACAAATTAAAGATTTGATGGGGCTTGAGTGTAACTAATAAAAATGCTTTTGCATTAGCCACAGTTGCTAACAGCACTTAATGGATGGCAATCTTCAGCTTCTATTACTTGAATAAGGGGAATAACAGCCTAAGTATGCATAGCGGGTGTAGCAATTAGTGTGGATTTTTTTTTGCTAGATTGCTGTTCAGCACATTCCACATATTCCTGTACATGCTGTTTTTTTCATGGTAGTCTTATGCAAAACATGTTTCAATTTCAATTTATTATTGTTTGTTATGCAAGTTTCTGAACATGTGTATTGTATGGTATCAGCTTGATCATCCCAAAATGGGGTATAATCTTATTTAAAATGGGTAGAATTGTGAGATTGCTATTTCCGAGAGTTTACTTGCTTTCATGAGAGAAAGAAAGAAGAAGAAAGGTTAAAGCAAGTATACTTGATAACACTTAATCACTCACCCGCTAAGTAGCCACAATGAGTTCTCACAGATTTTTATCACTTTAACAAATTTGCTGCCCTCTCTCTCTCTCTCTTTCTCTCTCTACCTCTCCCCTACATGGATAACAGTGAAATCTTGATTTTTCTGGCTCATGAGTCAGAGGATTTTGGGCACATAAAACAAACATTTTACTTCAGATTCCACCCCCCTCCAAAACAAAGGACAAAGCCTATTAGTACTGAAACAGTCTGGACACTTTACAGTATGTCATTTAAGTCATTTACATCAATTTACATTGATACAATTTGCATCAATTTCACATCAATATGGAAATTGAACTTTATTTGTTTTTTTAAAAATAGTTGTTCGGTTGTCCGAACATAGCTACATATCTATACACCAGAGAAAACTCTTCAGTTTTCACCTGGCTTTTCAAGACCCTTCACATCCCCCTCCCTCTTGTTATTTTTTTCTGGATGACTTCATCAGCCATATCCTATTCCACTTGTATGCTGTGAGAACAAGAAACTTTCTTTGTCTTGGCATTTTGCCAGAGGCTTTCCTGTAGATGAGGCTTCTACCACCCATTGATTTGTGGGCAAGTAACTTCATATGCTCCCTGCCTGGATTCCTAGTGGGTCTGGACTTTTCTTTGGCCATTGACTTGGATGTAGGTATCCAGGCAGAATGGGGACTTTCTGGCTTCTTGAAGTACTGCATATTGAGACAGCACAGGAGAGCAACAGAAGCATAGCACTTTGATGAGTATAGCAGGATGGTGCTCCACTTGAGGCACCACTCATGTGCTTGCAGGTCAGCTAGGCAGCAGGAACCAGCACAGCTATATGATCCAATCCCCACTTGCTCATCTTGAATAGAAATTGTCTTTTTCTTTAGTTTAGTGAATGCTGCTGCAACATTTTACATACCTGAACCTTCTTCAAGGATTTGAGACTTGAATAAGGCCCCTATTCTGAAAAATTAATTGAAAATAAAAGGCAGAACCAAGGAGAACCAGCCAGACCAAATGTCTATGGAGAAACTCAGTCATGCAGGTCATGGTTGTCCCAAAGGTGCTTTTTCAAGAACCAACTGGATTTTCTTGTTTATCTTTGAAGACGTTTCACTTCTCAGCCAAGAAGCAGAGCTGAAGAAGCTTCTTGGATGAGAAGTGAAACATCTTCAAAGAAAAACAAGAAAGCCCAGTTGCCTCTTGAAAAAGCACCTTTGGAACAGCCAGACCAAATTTTAAATGATAACTCCAAGTTGCATAAAAGTGAGAAGAGAATAAAATCTATATGGAAATGGAAACTGAGAAAACTATAAGAAAACAGTAAAATGCCAAAGATGATTTAATTAAAAAGATACACAGTGAGGGGAAGAAAGATCCAAAAAGAGAAGGAAATAATAGTGGTGATGAAAGCCAAAATGAACCACAATTTTACTGAATGTTCCTTGCCCTCTACTATACTTCTCATCTGGAATTTGTATCACTCTTGATCAAATTTCTCTTCATTTGTCTTAGGTTTCATGGGTTTCTTTAACTTAGTTTAGCTCATTCAATAGATACTTTATTGGATTCAGATCAGTTTTAGGCATTGCTAGATCATCTGTTTCCAAAAAGTCAAAAAGCTTTCTTGAACTTAGTGTCCAAGCATTCCTTCTACCTGCTACATGTAGATATATAGTTCACTGAGCTGATATTTCTTACCAATAACTTCCGCAACTTTCTAGCAATAAGCATATTAGAAAACTGGATAGGATAGGATAGGATAGGATAGGATAGGATAGGATAGAATTCTTTATTCTAGCTTAAATTTTAATCTTGTTTTAAATTTTACTAAACTTTATTGGGTAAATTGGGGTTTTAATATATACGGCCATTGTAATTCTGTTTTAATTGAGCTTTTAACTTTGTATATGTATATGTGTATTTTAGTTTGGCTGTTCACCGCCCTGAGTCCTTCAGGAGAAAGGGTGATATAGAAATTTAATAAATAAATAAATAAATAATTTATTGGCCAAGTGTCATTGGACGCACAAAGAATTTGTCTTTGGTGCATATGCTCTCAGTGTGCATAAAAAGACAAGATACACTCATCAAGAATCACAAGGCAGAACACCCAGTGACAGTTATATGGTACAATAAGCAATCAATCATACTAGGAAATAATCAATATCAATATAAATCTCAAGGATACAAGCAACAAAGTTACAGTCATGCAGTCACAAGTGGGAGGAGATGGGCGACAATAACGATGAGAAGACCAATAGCAATAGTAATGCAGCCTAATGTGAATAGTTTGACAGCGTTGAGGGAATTGTTTAGCAGAGTGATGGTGTTTGGGAAAAAACTATTCTTGTATCTAGTTGTCTTGGTATGCAGTGTTCCATAGCATCATTTTGAGGGTAGGAATTAAAACAATTTATGTCCAGGATGTGAGGGGTCTGTAAATATTTTCACAGCCCTCTTTTTGACTTGTGCAGTATACAGGTCCTCCATAGAAGGCAGGTTGGTAGTAACTGTTTTTTCTGCAGTTCTAATTCTCCTCTGAAGTCTGTGTCTGTCTTGTTGGGTTGCAGAACCAAACCTAACAGCTATAGAGGTGCAGATAACAGACTCAATAGTTCCTCTATAGAACTGCATCAGCAGCTCTTTGGACAATTTGAGTTTCCTGAGTTGGCGCAGAAAGAACATTTTCTGTTGTGCCTTTCTGATGACATTTTTGATGTCCATTTTAGGTCTGGAGATATGATAGAACCTAGAAATTTGAAGGTCTCTACTATTGATACTGTGTTGTCTAGTATTGTAAGAGGTGGTAGT
>JANHZT010002262.1:12160-23542 GCA_032468215.1 Stegonotus admiraltiensis | reverse complement strand
CAAAATGCCGGGGCTGGGGTCGAAAGACGTCCACATGACCCCCAACGAGCCCCCTCAGCGCCAGAAGCCGCCCCCCCAGGACGCGCTCAGACGGCCGCCGCCATCTTGGGGCATGCGCAGTAAGAAATCTATACTATTGCCATTATCATCACTCCATCCCAATTCTCTGGCAACAGAAGACCCCCCTCTGGTCTCTACTACTGGTCATAAGCTGTCAACTGTAAATATTGTTCTAAGGGGCTCTTCAAACTCTCATAATGTAAGGTGGTTTTGGTGGACACATAGAGAGGCAGTCACATTCACATTTCATATTGCACTGCTCTGAGGGCTTTTGCAGAGCAATATTTAAAAGGCAACTTGTGGAATGACAAGCAACCCTGAAGACATGTGCACCTAAGATTCAATGAGACAGGTGTTTTGAATGACAGATTGGGAAGGAGCTTGGCCCTAATTCATCTTTCATTATGCTCTACTCCTTGAGATGGTTGTTTCATTTTGGATAGTGGTAGAGGATCACATTGTTTTTCTTACTTAGGACTAGATTGGTAGATTAAACTGTTGTTTTTCTTTATTTCAAAACCCCAGTGACTTTCTATATGCAACTCCGTCATGTACTGATTATATGAATAATCTACCTCTGAATTTATAAGTAGAGTAAATAGTTTCGTAGTTGGTCATTGAAAATGTAATTGGAACATGCTTTTTAACATATTTACCATGTTTTAAAATAAATTTTAAAATGAAGTTCTGTGTTATTATTTTGGTAAAAAGTAATGTCTCATTTCAAATTCTTGATGTGATGTGAAGAATGGAGATTAAGCCTGAAAATAGAAGGTTCCAAATGTATCATGTGTTGGCTAGAAAGTTGCATCACATGGCATAAACATACCCCAATAATTGCCATGCATTTTTGACATCTTCATATTATCCCCAGTTTAAAGACAACTTAAAGTCATATATAGCTCACCCAAATTTAAATGAATATTTCCCGCCTTCTCCTGACATAATTTCTGCCATGATATGGTATGATTCTTCTTCAACACAGATTGCCAACATGATCACAGGCTGGGATCTATAAGCTGCTTCAGATGAATCTTTTCTCATCCAATTACTGGGACTTGCATTCCACAGACATTTTAACTTGGTCTTCAGGAGACATCAAATTCCATCTTCTTTTGGAGATGCCTCTATATATGTAAAGACTGTCTGGAACTTTCCAAAGTTCAGGTTTATGCAGGGGCTCATGAACATGAATTATCACTGTTTGGAAAGACAGATCATAATAGAGCTAAACAGAAATAAGCAGGAAGAAGAGCTAGGGTCTGCAAAGTGATTCTATTATCATTGGCTACAGTTTCCCCCCTTTTTATAACAATGAAGGGTTTCATATAGCCATTCTATATGTTTATTGCTTTAATGAGAGCTAACCATTTTGTCCTCTCCATTCTGATTCTGTGGCTTCTTCTGGGTACTGTTAGACATTGATCTTTCTCCTAGCACTGCCAGTCTCATTCAGCATTAGTCAAAGTTGGACGTCACAGATACAGCTGGGGATGGTGTTAGAACTAGCAAAAGGAAAGTATTGGTGAGTCAATAATATTTTATCTTGCAACAAACTTTATTAGCTTTAGTCTAGCTACAATAATTAAAAAAGTATAATATCATTTTCCTTTTAATTGTACAGCAAGGCACACTACTTGTCATCATAATGTAGCACTGATGTTACCTAGTTGAGTAATTAAACATCTGCAAGCAAAGAACCAAGCCCAGAAAGCACCAAACTCAGGAAAAAAAGAATACTTTTTACAGCTTTAAATTTTAACCAGATTAGCTTCCATGTTTGCCTAAACTGTTGATTATGGTTTATGTCATCATTTTCAGGGTTTTATTCAGAGATGGAGTTCAAATTATCACAATACAGGGTAATGTTCCTTCATTAAAAAAAAAATTTTTTTTGGGTGGGGAACAAACTTTTCCACAATTTTCTTTCACTTTTGTTGCTGTCCCTGTGGCGTCTAGATTACCTGGTCCAGTTCAATTGCCAGGTTTCAGCACGCAGGAAAATTGGTTGCCATTATCACAGGGGTGAAATCCAGCAGGTTGTGACAGGTTCTGGAGAACCGGTAGCGGAAATTTTGAGCAGTTCTGAGCATCCGTAGCAGAAATTTTGAGTAGTTTAGAGAACTGGCAAATACCACCTCTGGCTGGCCCCAAAGTGGGGTTGGAATGGAGATTTTCCAGTATCATTCCCCTGCCACGCCCACCAAGCCATGCCCACCAAGCTACACAGTACTGGTAGTAAAAGAAATTTGGATTTCACCACTACATTATCACATTGGACAACAGCTATGAAACTATCTCTATAATTGTACTGTTGATCATTCTGAGAGAATGTGGGGCGGCTGGCAAAGTAATAGAAGGGAGAAATGACTTAATCAAAAGTTAGAAGGCAAGATCATTGGCAACTTATCTCATGAATGACAAGAAAGATGAAAATTAACATTTCAAATCACTCAGAGACACTGCGTTAATGAAATTTTTATACATGAGAATAGATTTTCCTATTGCACTTTCCAAAACTCTATTTTCTCCAGGATTAGTATTATGTTTGTGTGGTTCTTGCTTCCTTGAGTAACAACTTCTTGTTGTTTTTAGTTGCTAAGTTATGTCTAATTCTTAATGACCCGTGGACTATAGCATGCTAGCACTCCCATCCTCCATTGTTTCCGTAAGTCAGCGCAAACTCTTGCCCATTGCATCAATGACACATCTAGCCACCCCTTCACTTTTACTCTGGTCCTAACTAAGGAAACCATTTTTGAATGATCACAATACTTATCATGGCTTGGATATCTCTTCTGGTGATTTCCTAATCAGCTACAGCAAAAAGGGCTGCTAGTGCCATCAGGTTCTAAATTTTATCCAGCCTGAGGAAGGAAAAAAAATAGTGACAGCAAGCCTCATATGACAAGTCTTAATCAGCATTAGGTTTTGAACCGTAGACAGTATCCTCTAATCAAATATGACATTATGAAGATTCATTTTACTGCATAACTCTCTTGTGGATTCTTCACAACTTCTCTTGAGGGCTAAACTAGGGAGAGAAGACAGTTGGCTTCACTATTTCTTTTTGCCTTTCCCATCAATTTTGGGTTTTTCTTGGTCAAATTAAAAAGCAAAGTCTGTTTCTACTTTTACTCAGTTAAATTTATTTATTTATAAAATGTATCGGTCACCCAATTTACCTCAGGGTAACTCTACGTGGCTTTCAATAATAAAAAAATAAAAACTGTACAAAGATAAAAATATAAATAAAATATCACATACAGTTCAATACAGCAGTCCAATTAAAAGATGGGAAGAGCAGGATCAGGATGGGGGTGGGGTGGAATCTGTTGTTAATTGATCAGCCACCTCTACTGTGATGCTCTCCCATTGGAGGACCAAGTCAACTGGCAGAGCCAGGTCTTTAGGCTGTTATGGAAGGTCAGGAGGTTGGAGCCAACCTCACTCTGAAAGGCATATACTCATAGGTCCTAGTAAAGAATGTCCATGATCATGAGACAGCTTTTACAATTAAGAAACTGTGATTGTGGCCAGATGATCAAAAGACTTTAGTTCACAGCTATTTGTTTCTCATTTAGGGTTTAATCATATCCTAAAAACATTTAGCAATGTATGCCGGTAGGCTTCTTAGGAAGCAGATGATCTTGATACACATGACCATAGAATTATTTGTACAACATTACCCTGTATGTTTAAGTCATGTGCTGAAAATAGGACATGCAGAAGTGAATTCATGCTGACAATAGTCAGCTGGAAATGGAATTGGAAATGTGTTTGGGTTGCTTGAGATGTTTCTTATGTTACTTGGTCCTTAAACTTTCATCTGTAAGATCTTGCCCTCCAACAGTTATACAAACTATCTATTGAAAATCTCTTCTTTTATAAGATTACTCAAGAGTAAATAATTTGAAGCCATCAGTTTAAAGGACAGTTCATACCATATGTAGATAAGCATTAACTCTCCCTTTGGGGGAATTGATTCTTCTTTGTGCCTATGTGACTGTATGTGTAAATTATTATAACTTGTGTACCATAATTATTAATAGAAAATTCATATTATAGGATTGTAAAATGAAATCTAAATGGAATGTATCACTGACATTTTTGTATGAAATGTTTAGCTCATGTTTTACTATATAGACAGCAAATCTGAAACTGTCCTGATATCATCAGAAATTTAGATAGACATACGGAAAGGGATTTTTAGATCAATCATGGCAATTTTAATGATTAATCATGACGACATTATTGTTCTGCTGTGAAATTATGCAATCATTTTTCTCTTCATGTATATTGTAAATGAGCCATAAAATTTGCACATAGGGAATACTCACAGATACAGATGTGTTGTTTAAGAGGCTATATGTTATATCATGCCAAGAAAATATCCTTTGCTAGTGCAATTGTATTGAATACAATGAAAGCAAAATAACTTGTTTTTCAGTGCATAGATACACAAACCCGTTAACAGTGCAGAAATATCTCTCATTAAGTAAAGAAGATAGTAGAGGCTATAGAATTCATTACTAGGTTGTGATATTTTTCACGCACAGTACTCAAATTACTGAGGGGCTGCCATGTCCTTCTCTAGTAATTCCATCTGCACCTGGAAATAAATTTTACATTTGAAATTGGTGTTTATTTTCAGTTAATGCTTGCTTTGGGCGTTTGTGTCCAAACCCATGAAAAACCACCACAAATAAGTTAGAAATGGTAATATGATTGCCAACTCTTCAGTATTTGCAAATATATGCATGTTAGCTATGGAATAGTAGACTATTATAGTGCACACAGGAAATAGGAAACATGTTTTGTTTTGAACCAGAAATGAAACCACAATCTCCATAATACTGAAATACAACCTTGAAGTCTGTGGATAAAACTAACTTTCTTCTCTTCCCAATAGCAACGTATGGCATATTCTACTGGTGCAGATGTTCCCATCTACCTATTTCCTACCCTCATTTTGCTTAGCATAGCTGACCACCCCATAAAGCATATCCCACAAACCTGTCTAGCCCTGTTTTTCCCAAATCATTTTTGCCTAAAACAAAACCCTCCAATTTGTTTGGTTTGGTTGGTTGGTTTTGACCAAAACAACCACAAAACAACTACTGTATCTTTACAGTTGGGGCATAGAGGTTTGCCCCATATCACAATGCTGCCTTCCATAGAAACACAAAAATGGAAGAGGTAATTTATTCAATTGAATCTTAATGTAGGAATCTAAATTTAAATATCTATGATCAATAAATATTTTTTTCATATATATTGAAAAGAAATTTACAATTTCACTGGGTAATTGCTTGCAGTATCAAACTGTTTGCACTATTATGAATTATTTTGTAACTTAATTGAATTGTGTTTCAAGACCTGCATTCTGAAGCGATAGAGAACAAAGTGGGTCCTCTTCGTGACATCCTTTCAGGCTCTCATATCTTTCAGTCTCTTCTCAAGGTTATATATGCCCAACTCCTTCAATCTTCATTAGACTTGTTCTAGACCCCTGATGATCCTTGTTGATCTGATCTGGCTGTGATTCCCAATTTCTGTCCAAAGCAGAATGACATGGAACTGTTAACTTCATATGATTTTGAATCTTTTTGTCTGTTGATACAGCCTAAAATTTCATATCCTTATGTTGTAGTGGCATCAATTACTGATTTATTTGATTTGAAATCAACTACTATTCTAAGATCTTTTCACAGGTTACACAAGCCAGTTATTTCCATTTTGTGCATTTGATTTTTTTTTTCTTCTCTAAGTGAAGAACTTTGCATTTGACTTATTTTATTCATTCATTGTCAGTTTATCTTTGGGTTCTTTGTGAACCTATTCATTTTGATTAGCAAATTGATAAGCTTTTATTCCCTTTCTTTGTTCATGAAATAATGAAAATGCTGATGGTTATAGGGGCCAACACTGATTCTCATGGCATCCCATTCAAAATCTTACTTATATTTGAGGAGGAATTATTGATGGGCACTCCCTGGGTATGATCTTCAAGCCAGCTATGTATACATTGAATCATTGTGACATCCAGCCAACACTTAACTAACTTTCTAACTTTCCTGTCCAACAACTGGAGGTAGCATACCTCCAGTTGAGAAGGAATATCCTATTTCTGCCTAGCTGCTATCTCACATGGGGAAACGCAGTACATTTAGATCTGTTCATAGTACTAAAATTTACAGAACTTTTACTGTAGAGCCTCAGTAAATTTAACTGGAAAACTTCAAAATAGATACTTTAGAAATTGTATTCACCAAAAAACATCAACAGTAATTAACAGTTTTTAATACACATAGAAAGCAGCATTTGCTAAAAATACAAAAATGCCATACTCAGCAAGTGGGAAGAAGGAAACAAGGACATTGAAAGCTGAGCGAGAAGTACAGAGGAGAGCCTGATGAGGCTCTTGTGAGAACATTTGCTCCAAATATAAAATCTTCAAGCTTGAAAGCACTTGCTTTAAGGGCAAGAATCCAACTTGTAAGCCATTACCTTTTTGATAACAGTCCAGGCCTCTAGTTTGTAGGATCCTTAAGTGTTTGCTTTGCTCTTAGGTAAATTCAATGACTGTCCTTGTAGGTCACAAGTTGCAGAGAAATGAGCAGATAGCTATCTCTATGCCCTTTAAAAGGGGTATTTGAAGCACCCTGGCTTTACTGTGTAAATCAAAACTACCCACCAGTCCATTACAACCTAAATTGTTACTGCTGATGTGGACAAAAGCCTTAGTTGTTTAGACAGCAGCAACATCTGCTTACACTCAGTCCTATTGTCACAGAATAGCTGTTTAAAAGCTCAAAATCTCTCTTCTGTTCAATTCATGGTGTATCATGTTTCATGTGGGAATATCTGATCTCTAAGGCCTGACCAACACTTTCATCTGGTTGACTATAGAGGTTTTGCTGCTTGTAGACAAAGATTCAGACCATCACCTTTATAACAGTCAGGGGATTGTAACCAGATTTATTTGCTGGACATTGCCATTAGTGTTCAGGCTTTTAAAAAAAATTGCTTTCTTATGTTGCTCTGCAGCTTAGAACTATTATGTAAACATTTCTTCAGTTCCATTTAAGAAAGAAGGAAAAATAAAGAAATGCAAAGTGTTAACTTCAGAGAGCCGATAATATCTTGCACAATACAGCCTATAATTTCATTCTGACCACAATAATTGAAAAGGTCTAGCATCACATTCTTTTTAAGATCACAATAAATTGTTGTCAACATAATGCATCTTTATAAACACACACTGTACTCTAGAAAAAGAAATAATTACTATAGTTTTGTTTTATTTTTATTTACTTAGATTTCATGTTTCTAGACTGCTTATCTGTCTCAAGGAGGGTTCTGGGAAGTGGTTTTAAATTTTATCTGGATATACTTCCATGCTGTTAGCAGGATTGTAGTTTCCAGGGTTTTAATCAGAAATGGAATTTTAACTCAAAAAGAAGATAGCTCCTGCCCACTTCTAAGAGATAGTGTAATGTTCTTTCCAAATCCTTAAACAACTGTTTGTGGAACAAATTTCCTTTTCAAAAAAATTTATCTAGCATATTTGTCCAAACTGTCAGCTTCCACAAGCATTAACTACCTAAGTTCTTATCTATTTACTTTGTTGTTGTTAGTTAGTTAGAATTTGTGTCTGAGCCATCGCAACCCCATGGACACCGTTCCTCCAAACCTTCCTGTCCTCTACCATCCTCTGGAGTCCATTTAAGCCCACACCTACTGCTTCGGTGACTCCATCCAGCCACCTCATTCTCTGTTGTCCCATTCTTCTTTTGCCCTCAATCTTTCATCTATTTACTAGTATAGTACAGTATATGTGTTTTTTGTGATGTGTACTTTTTTAAAAAAGAAATTTATCAATATTCATTTTTTCATCAATATAGAAAGATTATATGCATTCAATTTCTTAGCTATTAAGATTGTTGGCCATGCAAGGACAAAAATAGCAAGAGAAATGATTGACGTCTGGGAAAAAAGACCTTGTCAGTCAACTAGAGTGCTTATCAGCTTATCAGGTACTTAGGAGTCAAGGATGCACCAGCACAAAGAAACAATCAATGACTTAATAGCCAGTCATAACACCCTAATTAACAACTAAAAGCTACACGTAACCAGGCACCATATAAATACACAGGCTAGTACACATATTCTGGAAAAAGAGAGAGAGAAGTTCCCTGATGATGGGCTGCAGCATGAGCCTGAAAGCTTCGAAGAATAAACCTTTGGTTCTGGTGACCGATTCAGATTGGATTAACATAATATCAACATAATCCTGCAACATTATCCTGGGACACATATTTTTACATTCATTACAATATGAAAAAACCCTGAGAATTTTTAAAAAATTTTTTAAAAAATCTAAGTAGGAGTGAGAATATATAATTTTTTTCATTGAAGGTTAAGATGCTAATGCTAATCTTTTAGGATTCTGTGGTTAAACTCTTGAATAGCCAACCAAGTCAAACTTTAAGTTTTTTTATAGAAAATATCAAAATCATGTTCTGAAAATCTCTATTGTTTAGTTTCTTTGAAACTTTCTTTGCAAAACTCTTGCTTTCTATGACTCTTAATTACTGGCAAATCTGGAAACTGGAGTTCCTAACTTATCTGCAAAGTCCCATGTTTAGCAAAACCAGTGTAGAAGTTTACATCTGATCTTCCTCTTATAACAATGGTGATGCTGGTTTCTGCACCATATCTATGTCACAAGATCCTATAAGGTTGCTTCAAAAAAGCAACCAAACTTTCAAATACAATATATTAATCAGCAAATAAGAATATACTTCAGCTTCTACTTGCTGCAAAACATGGTTTTCTGCCACATTAGGCACCTACATTAGTTTGTAAGCAGTATATACTGTACTCTGCATAAATGTCATCTGTATCAACCCATTGACTTTGGAACAGTTTACTCTTGAAGTGAGGCTAACCCCCACTCTTTTAGCCTTCAGGTAACAAGTTAAAACTATCCTCTTCCACTTCCATTTGGGGGAGTAAAATTTAAAGGAAGACAGCAGCAAACCTTTTAATTATTTCAATATTTATGGATTTTATGAATGTTTTTAATGTGACTGTTGTAAGCCTTTCAGAGCCTTTGAGTAGACAGCATATAAATAATCCTAATACATAACCAAATAAAATATGTAACAAGGTAAATTGTGAACCCACTCTTACCTGTCATAGAATAGTGCCATTCAATAATAATAAAAAAGCAGTTTGGAATGAATTTCTAAGAAGTAACTCATGCAAGAAGATTCTTCTTTTTAAGAGAGAAAGATATTCTTGGCCAGAGGGATTGATTTATCATTACTTGTACAATAACTTCAAAAGAACATATCAGGTTTCTGTCTTTTCTTTTTTGTAAATAGACAACTCCTGTCTGAAATGTTTAGAGAGAAAGATGGATAGACTCACATATATTGGCACATAGACATTTATGGTTATTGACGGAACTTAACTCTTTTTCAAAAGTTTTTTTAAAGCTAATATTGACATTCTGTTTTGCAAATTGACACCCAGTCTGATGCCAGGTATGGAGGGGTTTTTTTACTTCTAGGATTCTTCTGTCTTCCCACTTTATGTTCATAAGGCCATTTGATGATGCCTGAAGGAGCACATGTTGGTAGTCTTGAGGCCAACCTAGGTTAGCCTTAGTTACCTGAAATTTCACTAAACATGGAAAAAAATCTGTTGTAGTACAGGGCCTTCTATTGGAGGCTGTTGAGCAGTCCCTTTTAAAAGATAGATTTGGCTGCAGGCCTAGGCACTTCTTATAGAGTAAGTTCCACTGGTTTCCCTATTAGGCAAATAATTTTGGTGGAATAAAAGAAACATTGCTCTAAATCAAAACATAGGTTGTTTGGTTTCGATAGATAATGTGTGAATGCAATCACTTGTGACTTGTTAAATCATGGTTAATCAAGCTATAGTTTAGCATGATGTGTCAATACAGCCAATAGCTATGCATTTAGAACATAATAGTGACATTGTCTTGATGGCTAGAGGCTGTGCTCAATATCTTTTGGAAGCAAGAACTACAATGGCTAGAGTGCTAATACAATGTGAGTTGGGCTATGTCCACTTGTAAGAGATTGAGATGAGATTCCATTTTTCCATGTTTTTGTGCATTTCCTGATTTAAAATGATGGGAAACTACAATAATGATTCTCAGCAATAATTGTCAGAGGAAGCTTCTGGGGTAATCATGAGGAGGTTGGGGCTCTCACAGATTAGCCTGAGACCGCAGATGGCCTTTGTCTTATTTATAGATAGGTGTTTTAGCCTTAAACATAGTTGAAAGTAATACCATAGACATTATAAATATTTTCCTCCAAATGTAAATATTTATTTGATTACAGCGCAAAATAATCTCCAATGTTTTTCTAAGAGAAGCAAACTTTAAAGAGAAATTTATAACAATCTATGACTTTAAAAAAGAGAAAATCTCTTTGACCTTCCCAAAACTGTTATGTGATAGGAATGCTACACAATAACAACATAAGACATTGCACATCTCTTCCACTGGGCAAGTGCAGATGAGACATTGGAAGAAGTTGCCTTAGGAAACAAACTGCAATGCTCATGCTGATTCATCAATCTCTACATTCCACTGGGATGAATGAACAGCATTGTAACATTGTTGAGGCACTAGTGAACATAATGCATGGCAGCAGGACGACAAAATTGGAGACAAAGGGCCAGATTCATGCAGTGTATAATGGTCAATGATTCATCTGAAGAGTATTAAAGATTTATCACTAAAGAATTTGAATTTCATATAAGTCATTATTGAATGAGAGAGCTAACTGTTCAATAACTTTGTTTTGGATGGGTGAATTTCACAATATGCAGATCATATTCAAGTCCAGAAGTCTGAGTATGATGACCTTCATACTTTTGAGTCCAAATATTTATATCTGTTGGGTACTTAGATAGGACTATGAAAGGGGAAAAGGAATAGAATAATTTGTAAATGGATACGATTCATCACTGAATAATACAATGCTGTTCATAAAAGGTAGGCAAACTAATGAATAATTTTTTTAATATTTTAATTCACCATGCAAACTAATAAAAATAAAATGCATAAAACAGTATTAGTTTTAATATGAATTAAGAAATTAATATTGGGCTAATATGCTATGAGTCATTCTTAATTAGAAGTTAGAAGCACATGAGATTTAATTGACGCAATAGAGCAGTGGTAGGCAAACTTGGCTCTTTCACAGCCTGTGGACTTCAACTCCCAGAATTCCTAAGACAGCCAAGCTGTCTTAGGAATTCTGGGAGTTGAAGTCC
>JANHZT010002260.1:123907-134533 GCA_032468215.1 Stegonotus admiraltiensis | reverse complement strand
CGTATTAAAAATTTAGCTAAAAACCCCCTTAACTTCCACTTGGATGCATACCACCTCTCCGGGTATATATAGACAATTATAGAAGATCTTAAAATAATTTCTGAGGATTTAGGGAATGAAAACATGGAGGTATAGAAATGTTACAATATTTAATTTTTTACAGATCACAATAGGGTTTAAGAAACAGAGAACTTACAAGTTGTTTTCACTGTAAATTCATCATAGTTTATTTACCAATTCATTGTAGTTTATCTACCATAGCTAAACTAAATGAAGGCAACACATAATAGTATCGTATAATTTATGTTTATCAGGATGTCTATCATCCTATCTGTTTTGTTTGTTTATTTATTCCTTCAATTTATGAACAGATTAGGGATAAAATATTACAATTTCTGCTCATTTCCAAAATTGTAGGCCTTGTTCTTTTTTAAATGCAATTCAGTAACTGGATTGATATATCTACAACAGAAAGTTAGATGAAGCATAATGCATAGAGATAGATGAAATATATTCACACACACAAAAGAAAAAATAACTGGTAGCTAGAAACTCCATGATGAAAAAAAAGTGTGCATCTTCCATCCATTTATTTCCATCATATTGTGTTACATTGAGAAGCAGTAATAAAATTTGAAAGCTTTGCTATATGCTCATTCCTTTCTGGAACAAAGGTAAGACTTCAGTTATCTTGAGAGAGAATGTCAGTGCTCCTACTCTGGAGGAAATCCTTGACTTGTTAACTTTAATAATGCAAACTATTACTTTTAATAATTGTTGTAATCTGATCAAATCTCCAAATACTCTGGGCAGCATATAAATATAAAAACCAAATCATAAAATAAAAATATAAAGTTTCAAGTATGTTTGTTTTATACAACTCATTCAATCACTGAAGTGCATGCTGAAGAGAGAGTTTTAACAGTGTAAAGTGTAGTGTCTGTATGAATTTAGAGCCATGAATATTTTCAAAAATAAAATACTCTCTTTGGAGAAGGCCTGTCTCATAATCATTCCATATCCTTCTTTATAAATAATTTTTAGTTTGGGATGATGGAGGACAATCTAGCTATATCTCTGTTGATGATTGAACCAGATAGGCATTAAGGGTGGGTTCTACTTACCTTTACTGCCGGTTTGCAATGGGATCGCACATGTGCAGATCGCCGATGATGACATCCAGGTTGGTGGGTGGGGTCTCCCGCAGGTTTTAATACCGGTTCTTGAGAACCAGTCCGAACCAGGGGCAACCCACCACTGATAGGCATATTCAGTTCTGGCAATGTGTTGTCTTATGTATCCCAGTGTTGTGCTTTCAAGGTATAACTAACCTAGAGGTTTACTGTCAATCAATGCAATGCTTTTAAAATTGGTTCTATTCAGGGCTAGGAGAACTGAGCAGCTAATAGCCCGGCTACTTCATTTTGTACCGCTTGCAGATTCTGGATTGCGTTTCCCATTTTGTTACACTACTAGATGGCAAAAAAGAGGAAATAATAGATTATAATGGGGGATTTTATAGCTCCTCTACTGCCAGACCTTGTAGAATAGTAAGTATATTGTAGGAGTGGAAGCATGGTCACTGCTTTCATCCAGATGTTTCCCTCTTAAGCTTGGCTGATATTCATTTGCTAGAAATGGTTCAGCTGGAGCAAATCATACATTTTTGGTAGGGCAAGTAGTCTGAGAGGGGTTCTAACTTTATGGAACAATGAACCATTCTGTAGACTATAAAATTCCCATCTTTAAAATTTATAGAGGGAAGAAAAATGTGAAAGTAGAAAAAAATGAGACATGCTTACTTTGGCTTGAAAGGAGAAAAAATGAAATAGTTTTGATTAGATCCATTTTAGGAAATAGTGAAGTCATACATTCAGAAGTAAATCCCTTTATATTTGGAGGGCTTTGCTCTCCAATAAGCAGTAATGTACTGTATGGATTGCAGCCTAAATTGAAGATATAATGAAAGGAATACCAAGAAAATTAGCATTAAGTGACTATTCCTGCTGTCTGGCTATCTTGTCCCCTGTTCTTGTTCTTTAATATGCACATTTTTATTACCAAAACAAGAATTCCAAAACTTTACACAAGTAGAGTATCTCAAGATGGAAAATGGATGATGATTGACTGACTATGCTATCATTGCCAAAATGGTGGCTCAGGGAAAATTAGATATATTTCTCATGACTCTAGGAAATGTTAGAATTATCCATTATTCATCTTCATGAATTGATACTAATTTAGGTAACTTATGAATGAGAGCTATTGTATTTCAATTCACTGTATTGTAAACATTCTTCAGATATAACTGAAGAGCTGCTAAAACAGGACTAAAACAGGGATTTGAAAAACTCTTCAGCCAAAACCTTGTTAGATGCCATGCTAAGACTGTAAACACAAGACTACCCTGAAATGGCACCCAGTGATCTCCAAAATATAGGAAATGATAGAGCGGGGACAGTGTTTCTCAGTGGTAGCTGCAGAGCTAGGACTGGAATAGAAGTCTAGGGTGGTGAACTTTGACTGTGATTTTGACTTGCACCTGGCCTCTATTTCAGTCTCAGTCCTGATGATGCCATTGATCAGTAATTCTGTGCAGGGTGGCCCAAAAGTAATAGATTGGGAAGACATAGATGGGTGAGTGAGGGAAGTTGTTTTGCCCCTGCAGTCCATAAGTGGGACAGCTGAGACTTCTTCAGTCACAGTAGGTTTGCAATCTGCTGCTGGGCTGGACTGGCCAGCTAAAGCTAGGGGTGGCTGTGGCTTTGTGCTACACTGAAAACCCTCCACCGCTTTATGGCCCATACCTCCCTTCCACATCCTCCCCTCCCATGGCTCCTTTCCTGGGACACCCTGTATTTAACAAATTGTGATTCTCAGTTAATGATGGAAACTGGGAGTGCTGGAATTGCAAATTGCTAAGTGATGTGTTCATGTGATGCCTTGCTTTATAGCTGCTTGCTTAGTAATAGGGTCCGCCCACCTGCCTGGACGTCATCACGGACACTCTGCGCATGCACAGAAAGTTCTGAGCATGTGCAGAAGTTCTGCGTGCGAGCAAAGCGAGCACATGCATGTGTGCACGCTCCTGGTTCTGAACTGGTAGTGAAGGTAAGTGGAACTATTGCTTTGCTGGTGTCTACTTACTGTGCATAAAACATCTTGTCTCTATGACAAGGGGAAAAAAATCTGGCAAAGCAAGAATATGGATGTGTCTGTATTCCTTTTCCATAGGTTAGAAGTAAAGCTAAGATGAGGTAGCAATCAGAAGTACCAAAAATACATGTCTAAAGAAGAGACAGAAATTGGACTAATTGACTTTCTGCTGTAACATCTAAATTTGTCTAAATGACACTCAGCTAGAAATGCACAGTTGAGTCAAAATCATTCTGAATTAGTGTGGAATGCAGTTTTGTATTAAACTTTCCAATAAAATATTATAAAAATTACTTTTACAAAGCAGCAACTAAATTAATAAAAACCAGAATTACTGTATGCACAAGTTTTTCAATTTTCAAATGCATGCTGGATATGTAATTTGGATGGGGTTTCTACTGTAGCAGTAGAAATAAATGAATTTATTTTACCAATGAACTTTCCGTTATTTTGGAAAAATATATTTTGATATTTCTCCCAATTCTAATTCCTAATTCTAAGTAATAAGATCTAGGGCCATATCTCTGGAAGATTTTTGAAAACTTGTAGAATTTTTGAATTTTTGAATGTGTTTCTAATTAACATGGTTAACATAATAAGAGACAGCTACAGTAAATGCTGCACTCCACAGGCAATTTTCAATGATGCCAGTCCCATAATTATTTTCTGGAGTTCAAAATAAATCTTCTAACATTTTCTTTATGCTATTAAGTAGCTCAAAATATTTTTTGTTTTTCACTCACACTTAAACTTTCCCTCCCTCTATTTTCTATTGCTATTATTAAAAATTCCCGATAATGCTTCTAACTACTTCAATCTTTTTTTTTCCAGTGGAAACTTCTTATCTTATGGAAACAACCTTTAAAATGGCAAAACTAAAACAATTCTACACTGGTAGAAGTCAATGGAGTATCAACTCACCTTAGAATATCATTTTTCCCTATGCACTAATACCCATAAAAGTCATAGAAATAACTTTCTTATGCTGTTGTTGGTTAATCTTTCAAATTAAGAAATATGAACATTTCATTTGCAGCTATTGACCCACTGAAATAACATGGTTCATATTCTCTCATCTACATACCATGTAGGGCCACCTGTTCATGTGTTCAGTAATAATAATCTAAAGATTTTCTGGATATATTGCTGTAGGAAATTGTTTAAAAATTGAAAGCTTTGCTCACACTTCTTTAAATAGAATAGAATAACAGAGTTGGAAGGGACCTTGGAGGTCTTCTAGTCTAGCCCCCTGCTTAGGCAGGAAACCCTACACCCATATTGGCTTTTGGTTATTACTTTGTTTGCTTCTAGGTGTACGCTGATTTGTTGCTTATCTTTTCCAGAATCTTTCCTGGTATTGAGGTCAGGCTGATAGGTCTGTAGATTCCTGGACCTATTTTTCCCCCTTTTTTTGAAGATGGGAACTACGTCAGCTCTTTTCCAGTCTTCTGGCAGTTACCCGGTGCTCCAGGATCTTTGAAAAATATAGTTCAGTGGTTCTGAGATCTTGTCTACCAGTTCCTTCAGAACCTTGGGGTGTAATCCATCTGCTCCTGGTGATTTGAATTCATCTAGGATAGACAAGTGCTCATTTACCATTTTCTTCCCTATTTTAACTTTCTGTTTTTAAACTAATTTTTAACTAATTTAGCTAATCTGTTTCTTTGTGGTTCTGTTTTTGATAGGTTAGGCTGTTTTTTCCCTGTAAAGGCAGATGAAAAAAGCGAGTTAAGTAGTTCTGCTTTCTCCCTGTTGCTTGTCACCTTTTTGCCACTTTCTGCCAGCAATAGACCAATTGTTTCTTTGACTTTTTCCTTGCTTTTAACATGTTGGAAGAAGCTTTTTTTGGTTATTTTTTTACTTTTGTCGCAAACTTGCTCATTGTGAGCCTTAATTTTTCTCGCTTCATCTTTGCAGGCTTGGCCTAGTTGCTGATATTGTGCCTTAGTTATGTAGCCCTCTTTCCACTTTTTATGCTTGTCCTTTTTGTCTTTCTATTTGTCACAGAGTTATTTATGCAGACATGCTGGTTTCTTTTGAGAGCTGTTATTTTTCTTCTTCATTGGTATTGTGCTAGACTGAGCTTTTATGATCTCACTTTTCAAAATTTCCCAAGCTTCTTGAGTTGTTTTCCCCTTGAGGATTCTCATCCATGGAATCCTTTATTGAATTTATTGAAATAAGCTCTCTTAAAGTCCAAGTTTCTAATTTGACTTTGTTCTATTGCTTGTGCTTGCATAATGTTTAATTCCAATACTGCATGATCACTCCCCCCCTAAGGTTCCTGTAGCTTCAACACCTTCTATCATTTCATCTCTGTTAGTGACAATTAAGTCCAATATGGCTGATCCCCTTGTCCCCTTCTCTACTTTTTGGGAAACAAAATTGTCTGCTAGGTTTGTCAGGAACCTTTTGGATCTTCCACTTGGTGCAGAGTTTGTCTCACAGTTGATGTCAGGGTAGTTAAAATCCCCCATTACTATTGTGATGTGCTTACTACCTTAGTTAGCTGACTAGCAAAAAGTTCATTTATTTCGTCTGTTTGGTGAATGGCCTATAGTATACACCTACGGCAAAGTCATTTTCCCCCCTTCTGCTCTCATTTACTTGAATTGACCCTGTGTTTCCTGTTTACATAACCTGTGTTGTGCCTGTGTTGTGCCTGACTGCCCCTACTTTCTTGCCACCTGTTTGATTAGTGCACTTGGTATAGTACTCACTATTAAATGCTTGACAGCAAGGTTGATAATCTTACCTGCACAAACATCTATGTTACATGCACTCATAACCATATTAATTTTAGATTGCTGGGGACAGAAATGTTTTGTATCAATTAGTTCTCTCTTCCCGCTGTTCAGTTTAAATGTTTATTCAGAAAATCTGTGAATTTAATGCCAAATAATTCAGTCCCTTTCTTTGATGGATGCAAACTATCTCTTTTGCACAGTTTTTCATTGGACCAGCTGCAGACATCATGATTAATATAACCAAAGTCTTCCCTTTTTCACCACTCCTTTAGCCACACATTAAACTCCGCTACATGCCTGTCTTTCCCTTTTGTTCCTTATGTAGTGGTGGGGGGAGAAGGGAATAAAAGGAGGAGGTTTTGGCAGGAAAGGGAGGAGACAGAGAGAGTGCAAAAGGAGGAAGGGGGGATGATTGGAGTGGTCTGGGAAGAGGACCAAAAGAGAAGGGGAGATGCTTATGTGGGACAAGCCTGAGGGAGAGGAGGAGGATAGGATAAGAGGGGCTTCTGTGGGGGCAAGCCTGAGGGAGAGACAGGCAATTCAAGAGGGGGGGAGGGAGAGAGGAAGGGAGGAAGAAGGGCCAACCAGCCATATGAATACCATTTCATCATGTGACTAGCCTGCTGAGAGGAGACTGACCACCACACTACATGACCCAGGCCAGTAGAGGTTCCTGAGCAAGAGGACAGTGTGGAATGGCAGACATACCAAGAGGGCCAGGAAAACCCAGACTCCAGCAGCCCTTTTGGGGGTAATATTACATGCGGGGGCTTGTCCAGGATTTCCTTCTGGCCTTTCTCCACAGGGGGACCAGTCCCATCCATGGGCATGAGCCAAGTGAGCAAAATGGACTCCATTGCCATCACTAAGTGGTGTGAAAGCCAGAACTGTGAGATAAAGATAAGTTTAACAATTAACATTCCTAGGGATGCTTGGTCAGAACAGCAAATTCTATAGGCAGTGAGGGCCCATGTCCCACGCCAGAGGATATGTGTTGTAAATATGAAGGTGGACCAGGACTCTTCTCACTCTTATGTACTATTAGAGTGGAAGATAAGCATCCCAGAGTGCTTTGGGGTTGAACATCTTCAATTAACTGAAGACATCAGTGCAAGGGTGATACACCCAACCTCATGGACCAGCAAAGACATTGGGCCCCCAAGATAAGATATACACCTTGGTTACCATAGGGGCAGGGTCTACACAGGCTATGGGGAGCTTGACACCCAAACAAATTCTGACTGGCAACTACTGTACAGGGGCTGGGTACAAGAAATTACATACCTTTTCAGGGACATAGCTAGTGTCAGAGGGGGAGGAAGAATATGAATCTTGGACCGCACAGGCAGTTGAAGAATGGGGTGTATCAGATGCCCAAAAGAAGCAGAGAGTCAGAGAGAGCCTAAAGGGTGTCCCTGTAGAAGCCATTAGAAACTTAACACTCAGCCAAAGCCATTTCACCATGCGAGATTACCTCTGTTTACTGCAGGATGAATTTGGACCTGTTGAAACAGTTTCTAGTCTGCTGTTCCAATTCAAGCAAATGTACCAGAAGAGAGGTGAAAGACTGTCTGAATACATCAGACAATTGAACAAGTTGCTGTGTTTATGGTTCACAGCTCTCACCCTGCCAGATCCCATGGTTGTCCATACTGCCCTTCTCCTGCAGGATCTTTGTGGTAGAGGGGGCTGATAGCGCGGCAGCTCAATAGAGTGAAATGGCTGAATTGGACACCTAATTTCTGCTTGGAGAGCACAGGTTAGAGACTCTAGCTAGATAATCTGTTCATGTAGACTAGTAATATGTTTACAAATAGGACAGTATCCAAATTTGAAAAGAGTACTGTGAAAGACAGCTGCAAAACAAATATTGCACTGAACTAAGCCGGTCATCCTGATATAAAATAAAATCACAATCTCAGGCACACTTACCCTGAATGTATTATTGCTGTTTTGGATTTTTAGTTATATGACTCAGCGCGCTGGTCACTACCTTTGTCCTCTGCACTCCCTCTCAGTTTTCCCCACTCAGAGCCAGCAGCCTCCTCCCACCAGCCTCTGCAAAGTTCAAATGCAATGGAGACAGGCTCACCCTGCCTTTGTCCTCTGCACTCCCGCAAAGACTGTATGCTTGCTAAAGTTACACCATATACCTGTAATTTTGTCTGATACCATGCTAAATATATTCATGTTTGATTCTGAGAATTTTCTTCCTCTGCTTTTCCCTGTCTTATATGTTCTTCAAATAAGATAAAATGTAGAAGAGTATCCTGGACAGAGCACAAAACATTGCTTTGTACTTATCATCATTTATTTTAAGTGGGATGAGAAATACTTGGTAATGGAGGCAGGGAGGGAGAGAAAGAAAGAGAGATGGAGGGAAGGAGGGAGGGAGAGGGAGAAATGTGCATCATTTAAAAGGGAATATAAGGAAATATTTTTGTTGTATGGGCTTCTGGGCAACTCCAGATACCATGATCAATAATGTTTTCTTTCAAAAGCTGTGGTTGCCCTTTAAAGTTAATACTACATCTTTGTTTATTAATAGTTAAGTCCAGAGAACCAAAATGAGATGAAGAAAGGTATTCCGAGGTTATTATTTTGATAGATGACATATGAATTCCTCTTCAATCATACTGGAAGACAGGAAGAATGTAAATCTCTATGTCCTGGATAAATGTATTTATTTGTTTATAAGATTTATATGGCCATTCCACCTGTATATCCAAAAGTGCTGCGTGGCTCACAACATAACAACAAAAACCATGAAAACAATAATATTAACAACAAATCTATGCCCCCAAAATAACATTCCTCCAAACATCCATTGGGCTCCAGCCTTACCTCAGCACAACACTTGAAGAAATAACCATTCTGAATGGCTTTCCAGAAGACCAAGAAGATGGGAATCTGTTGGTAAAGCTGGAGCCTGAAGGCTGATCTACAGATAAGGGCAGCTACATAGAAGGAAATAGCAATTGTGAATGTATTAATTAATTTCTTTCAAAGCACATTTTTTGTACCAATAATGGTTATTTATTTTTTTTACCACAAAAGTATTGGCCATTCAAAAATATATCCTAGCAATCCGAGGATTTGCTTTTATTTAGATATTTTGTTTCTTGCATTCTCTTGATGTTTGTGACTCTAATTCCTATTTTTGTCCTTCCGTTGCCCAGGTCTTTTGAAAAATCAAGTCTGATATATATCTAGCATGACATGATTATGGAATGCCAAAACAGCCCAGTTCATCCATCTTGAACACATGTCAATCTCATACTTTCTCAGATTCTGCAAAAAGAAAATGCCAAGACCTTTGAGGAAAGAAAAAAAAAAGATTGAAGAGTCTTTTCAAATAATTATCTCCTGTGATAAAAAAAAAAAGTGGAGGAACATAGTACCTGAATTTCAGAACAAAAAGAACATTGTCAGATCATTCTCATTACAAAAAGAAAGGATTTCAGGACAACAAAAAGAGGTGGAAAGTCAGAGTCACAAAGATTTTTCTCTCTAAGTACTTTGCCAGAACATCTCTAGTTACTATGGAAGCCAGGAAGGGCAGACTCCACAGCTCTCTTTCTTATTCCAGTCTCCCATTATTGTAATTGTCCAAATGTTCATTTCGGCAGACCATTAAGCTTGGATTCTAAATTCATTTCCTCATCCATAATATTCATGCTTTGGTTAATCTCTATGGTGATTTACTATGCAATATTTTGCTTGTGAAAAAAAGATGCCAACATCAGTATTCTGCAGGGTGCACATATAAAATTTGATGCATGTGATTAGCCTGATACATTGAACCAGACGGTGTTTGTCTGAGAACGTTGAAGTGTTTGAATGAGTATGTTGACAAAAGTTCATCTGGAAATGAATATACCCTGCAGTTCTGTTTTATCATAAAATATTATGTATAAAATATTTAAAACAAAACTGCCTAATGTATGCTAGTCCAGAAGTTTTTCATGCCTTTCTAAGATATGCAGAACACAAATGAACCAGTACTGAACTATGTTGCAGTTTAGCATTCGTTGTTCATAGAATTTAATTTCACAAGATACTTGTGAGTCAAATCATATTGCAGATGACTATGATTACTGGAATTCCCATTACAAAAATTAATTAAAAATAAATCCGAACAGCATATAAATACAAAGCTTAGAAAAGTCAAGAATATAATTTATGGGGCAGTTAAAGTCCTCTACAGAATTATTTTTCAGTTCTGTGTCATAAGGATTAAAAGTGAAATGAATATGCTTTTGCTATTTTGTTTGTACATTCAAATGGGAGAGTGTTGGATGTGCATTTTTTGATGCTAGGAAAAATTAAGGCTTGGGTATTGCTTAAATTACCTAAGGCCATTGCATTAGTTTCTTATCTATATAGCACATTGAAAGTCGTCAATGAAAGAGTGGTCCAAAAGTATCCTAAAAATAATAATGTTACTTGCTTTTTAGATGTTATTAGAGTCAAAATAGTGTCAGTGCAAAAGAATTGTGAAAAATCAGCTTATTTTTTGCTTTTACACTGTGTCTCACTTTATTGAACTCAAGATGTTAAATTCCTAGATCAGTTTATGAATTTCTTTCAAACCAGGCAGTATAAAAATCCTTGGCATTCTTCATACAATTTCTTTCTCATAATATATGCATCTTAGTATTATAGAAACAGAGTTAAGTTTTATAAGCACATTTTGAAAGTAAGTTACTTTTGATACTAATAT
>JANHZT010002260.1:85503-101557 GCA_032468215.1 Stegonotus admiraltiensis | reverse complement strand
TCCACCATATTTTTATCCAAAATGCTTTGATTTTTTTACATGTCCACCATATATGATAATACGTGGCATCATCACACACACATCTCCAACACTTAGATTGCAAGTTAGGATACATACAGGCTAACTTTTTAGGATCTAGATGCCATCTATAAAACATTTTATAAAAATTTTCTCTCATATTTTCGCTTGTGTAAATTTAACATTTCTAACCCATATTTTTTCCCACGTTTCCATCATTATTGGTTCTTCAAAATTTAGTGCCCATTTTATCATACAATCTTTGACTAACTCCATTTCTGAATCTATTTCTATTAATGCATTATACAACCTTTTAATATATATTTTGATTCCTAATTTGTTTTACTAAGTTTTCCTCTGTTTGCATAATACCAATTTTTTGATCTTGTTTCCATCTAGCTTGTAACTGTCCATACTGAAACCAAGATTGAATTGTCCTTTCTTCTTTTAATTCATTCAAAGACTTTAACTGTAATGTACCTCTTAACATTTTAAGTAGCTCTTTATATGTAATCACATCTTGTTTTTGTTCTACATTTATATTCTCTGTCGCATGTCTGGGTACAGCCCATATGGGTATCTTGTCATTTAACTTATATTGGTACTTTTTCCAGACACTCAATAAAGCATTTCCTAATATATGGCTTTTAAAAGTCTTATCCACCTTCTTGTTATATAACAGGTAAGCATGCCAACCATATAACAAATCATATCCCTCAATATTCAAAATTCTTTCTTCTGTTAAGTTAATCCAATCACTAATTGCTGATAGGGCAGCTGCTTCATAATATAGTCTTAAATTGGGCATTTTAAGACCTCCTCTTTCATGTATATCTTGCATTATTTTTAATTTTATTCTTGGTCTCTTCGCTGCCCAAACAAAGTTGTTAATACCCTTCTGCCATTCCCCCAAATTTGCATCTTTTTAAAGTATTGATTTGTTTTGAAGCCATTTTCTAATTTTCAATTTGCACTCCTTCAGTAACCAAATCAATAAGACCAATAAATTCACTTAATTTCCAATCCTTAATACAAATTGTAGTTTGTTGTAAGTCAATACTATATTTTTTGGTCTTTAAGTCTTTTAAACTCAAGTCCATTCTTTCCATATGGGGCTATCAGCGCTAACAAGTGCTTTCCTTTTTAACTTTCACTTTTAACTTTCATTTTCACGCCCCACTAGATTTCCGGTGCCATCTTCCTTCACTTTTTTCTCCCCCTTAATGATCTCAGAAGGAAGCAATACACATTCAAAGTTAAAGTTCAGTACTTGCAATTATAATCACTCCTGCCTTTGCTCTGCCTGCTTTCTGTTCTGATGTTGATACAATTATTGCAGGGATGGTCACAGCATCTTTAGCTGCATAAAGCAGACGCGTCCTGGATCTGGAGCTCTGTCGGGCTTCCAGGGAGCTCTCACCCTTCGAGCCCCAGAATTATTTCTGGGGACCTTGGGGAGCTCTACCTTTACCTGGCTTCTCACTTTCCCTTCTTTTCCTGAAGGGAAAGTTTCCAAACCGCTTGACAGCTGATTTATGCTGTCTTAGTGGTTTTAATGAAATCACAGGGCTGGTGCTTGTAAAGGAGCATCCTTCAACGCCTACGGTGCCACCGGAAGTCCCTGATAAGTATTCTTGTGAACCTATTTTCTTTTACTTTTTTTCTATTTTGAGATTGTGCTAAACAAATCTTAAATATATGTATCTATCTCTCTTTCTTCAGCTTAATGAAACATAAAACAATTTTGACTAGAATAATTCAGGAAGACAAACAAATTAAAGGTTTAGAAATTAAGAAAGAAAATTTTATTAAGTACAGGCTTTTGCAGATGACATGGTTTTTATCATAGAAGAGCCCCTAGGGTCTGGTGTAAGGCTAATGGAAGTCATGGGAGAATATGGTAGCAGGCCTGAAGATAAACAAGGAGAAAACAAAAATGTTAGTGAAAAATATGACCAAATTGGAGGAAAAGGAATTGGCTGGGAAAATAAACATTCAGACAACAAAAAAGTGAGGTATCTAGGAATTTAAATGACTGCAAGATGTATTACACTCAAAGTGGACAGTTACAATAAATTAATTGATCAAATCAAAACAGATTTAGATAGGTGGAAAATTTGCAACTCTCTTTTATGGGAAGAATTACAACAATAAAGATGAATGTTCTACCCAAAATACTCTTTTTATTTCAATGTATACCAATCAGATTAAAAAAGGATTTTTTTACAAATTTGGACAAAATTATATCAAAATTCATCTGGCAAGGTAGAAAACCGAGAATTAAACTAAAATTATTACAGGACGCTAAGGAAAGAGGGGGATTTGGCCTTCCAGATTGGGAAAAATATTATCAAACAGCAGCACTTGTATGGTGAGAGATTGGATACATCTAAAAAATAGGAGGCTGTTAACGCTGGAAGGCCATGACATGCAGATAGGATGGCACACTATCCTCTGGGAAGAGAAACACAAGATTCAAAAGTACTTCCAAAAGCACTTTATCAGATGGGCACTTTTAGACATTTGGGTTAAAATTAAGCAACACAATTATACAGAAATGCCGAATTTGATATTGACACTGGAGATGTTTACACACCCAAATTTTATTAAGTCAGCAAGAGTAATTACATACAAAGATTTGTTAAATGAAAGAGGAGAATTGAAATCTAGGAAAAACTTAAATGAGGAAGTAATTGAACTCAAATGGTAGGCATACCTGCAGGTACAATCAAAATACATGAAAGACAAAAAAGAATGGGGCATAAAAACAGAGTTAACAGAATTAGATAAATTTTATTAAGAACAGAGAAGAAGGCAATAAGGAAAATATATCATTATTTACTGTAACAGGATATGTTAGAAGAACAAGTAAAAGAAACTATGTTAATTTGGGGTAAACATTTCGACTATAGCATTGATTTGGACAATTGGCAAGACCTATTACTCTAGCTAGTAGGTATAAAGAAAATTTATACAAGATGTTCTATAGGTGGCATCTCCCACCCACAAGACTAGCAAAAATAAACAAAATATATTCATCAATGTGTTGGAAATGTGAGGCAGTGCCAGGGATTTTTTATCACATGTGGTGGGAATGCCAAAAAGCTACAAAATTTTGGCACAAGATAAAACAATGGTTAGAAGAGATATTAATGCAAAATATAGTATCAAAACTGGAATTATTTTTACTGGGTATCATAAAGGGCAACTACAACAAAGGTACAATATATTTAATGTTACATATTCTAACAGCAGCAAGATTGGCTTTTGCGCAAAAATGGAAAAATAAAGCGACCCCCGTAGAAGAAGTATTAGCTAAAATATTAACTTGTGCGGAAATGGACAGGTTGACTCTGGAACTTAAAGATAAGAATGAAACAGAGTATTACAAAATCTGGAATAAATTATTATTATTTGCTGGACAGGAGGAGGAATGCTGGGATAAATGAGTATTGACGAGTTGAATGTTTAGAAGTTTTTGTTAGTTTTCTGTGATAGAAAGGAACAAACTTGGTATTGATGTAACCTTCACTGATGAAAGAATCTATGTTTGAAATGTGATAAATAGTATAAAACTTGCATAGAGAAAAGGAATTGTAAAACTTGACAAAAATGTTTAAACCGGAGACGTCACACCATGTCCAATGATTTTAATTTGTATTATTAATCAAAAACTTTTTTAAAAAAACATACAATTCAGTACCTATATCTGAATGTTGAGATGTGAATACTTTCTTGTACTGAAACTTGCAAAATATTGCTACTAATACGGTATTAAAATATTTATCTAATTTTGTTCAATGGAAAGAATGAACTAGATACACATAAAGATATTTATTAATACATTTGTCCCATGGTTATTCATATGACTAGAATTAAGGAACAAATACATGCAATGGTACAGATGTATGCCTAACCTGCTACCAATCTCAAATGTTTGATTATCAATTCATTTATCTGCCATTACATAATTTTATGTGATGTCCTTGGCAACCCATCCTACTAACCACAAATTGATGAAAACAATAGCAGTGTGCCTACAATTTGGGAGTCATATCCTGATTAGCAAAACTTTGTATTACCACATGGTAATGATTTTCAGAAGCCCCCTGCTTTGGTAACTTATGCTTTTTAGGATCTGAAGTTCTGCCAACCATTTTTCCCAGTAATAGTTATTTTTAAACTTTGAGGAAGATCGCTTAATTAGACAAGGTTTGTAGTAAACCTCTTTCTAAATTGTAGAGATGAAATACAGATGGATCTTCTTAATTGTGATTATCACATTGTGTTGTAGGAGGAGGGGACATCAAATTCTTCAGGAATAATTCCAGGCCTTTGAAAGACTAAGTCTTGGCAGATTTTGCTGGCTTTGTGATCAGCACTTGCTGCTGGCTAGAATTATGAAGATCAAGGCAATGACAGAAAGGGAGTATGACAAAGAGGCTGGAAATGAAATACTGTACTATAAGGGAATTGAAAGTGGGAAGGAGGGTGAGGAGTCTTTGAAGGATTCTGGCTGGTTTGCAAGATTTGCTGATATGGCTCTTCTAAAGAATCTTCCCTGCAGAAAGCTGCTGTACCTTGCATGCAGTTTGTTTTAAATGAGAGCTGTCTAAAAGTGGCGTTAGAATCTAAATATCAATGGTAGTAATAATAATATGAACCAAGAACGGATTTCCCTAAATTATGAATGTTAACTCTGTTGTTTTAGAATGCTTTGGCAGAAATGTTGGTTCTGGAAAAGAAATAATAAACTGATTAGCCTTTAAAAAGCATTTTTGTTGTTTCAGACATTATTAGATTACAGCAGATCAGGATATTCAGTTAAAATGGGCATATTTAAAAAGCAAACTCCAATAGATGCAGAACTCCATAAGAATGACTTTATATGAATTTTTAACTTCAACACTGAAGCCAAACCAGAGGAAGAATAAAGGAATTTAATACTGATATCTGATATCTTATACTGAAATCTCAAACTCAGCAACTTTAAGAAGCGTGGGCAGCACACTGTCTGAGGAATTCTGAAATTGAAGTCCATATACTTTAAACTAGTTGAGATTGAGAAATACTGGTATAGTGGTTAAAGAGCTAGATTAGAAGTAGAGAAACCCAAGTCCCTAAAATCAGTGACTACCTCTCAGCTCTAATTAGCATCAAGCTCTGTGACTACCCAAGTGTAAAGTCAAATTTTCCATTGCATCATGGATTGATTGCTTTGCTATAAAAACTGCAAAGTGTAGTATAACAGCAGGCCCTAAAACTAGACAGCAGAAGTACAAAGGACCATAGCAACATTACACATTTACATAAATACAGTACAAATCATTCAAATACATGTACTTACCTTTCATAAAAGGATTCCATATAGTGTCAAATCCAACTTTACTTGCATACGAAGAACAATCCTACTATAAATCTTATAACAGAGAAGCATACGTGGAGTCTCTAAAACTTCATGTCACACTAAAGTCTTGCAGTTCTAAAAATGTCTTACAAACTTGCTGTCAATTGTTTATAACATGTCAACATTAACTTCAGGAATTTAATGACATTTTAATGAAGTTTACCTGTAGTTTTTTTACCCAACTACTCTTTCTCAAAATCTCTTGTTGGACAGTAGCTTGCAATATATCACTCCAAAACAAAAAGAGACCCTTAATCCAAAAATGGGGCTCATGATTTATGAACAGGGGGTGAGGGTGGGTATCATATGGTGTGAAGAGAATTGTTTCAGCTACAATATACTCTAACAATGTCATCCACTGAAAACCTTAGTTCTTGGACTAAGGAGAGAAGGACATTCTCTCATTCCTTGAGCTCTCTGCGGCCTTCGATACCATCAACCTCTCTGTGACTTTTGATACCATTGATACTACCTTTTGGACCAACTGTATGTGTCCAGTAGTCTCACCTCTCTTGTTTAACATCTACATGGAGCTAGTCTTACCATACATACTACTTGCTATCGGGGTGAAATCCAGCAGGTTCTGACAGGTTCTGGAGAACCGGTAGTGGAAATTTTGAGTAGTTCAGAGAACTAGCAAATACCACCTCTGGCTGGCCCCAGAGTGGGGTGGGAATGGTGATTTTGCAGTATCCTTCTCCTGGAGTGGAGTGGGAATGGAGATTTTGCAGTATCCTTCCCCTGGAGTGGAGTGGGAATGAAGATTTTGCACTATCCTTCCCCTGCCACGTTCACCAAGCCACGCCCACCAAGCCATGCCCACCAAGCCACACCACGCCCACCAAGCCACATCCACAGAACCGGTAGTTTAAAAAATTGGATTTCACCACTGCTTGCCATACACAACTACCTTTTCTGTCCATCCTGATTTTAGCTGCACTTGCTCAATGCTATCTAAGTAGCTATACAGTAAATATTTCTATTCAAACAATTACACAGATATTACACAGACCAGTAAATCCAAGTCTGTTTTAATAACATTTAATTATGTGATAATTATTTATTGTTAAATTGTTCTCATATTCATTTAAAAGAGTGGTTCTCAACCTTCCTAATGCCGCAACCCTTTAATGCAGTTCCTCATGTTGTGGTGACCCCCAACCATAAAATTATTCCTAAAACCATTGAAAATACGTGTTTTCCAATGGTTTTAGGCGACCCCTGTGAAAGGGTTGTTCGACCTCCAAAGGGGTCCCGACCCACAGGTTGAGAACCATTGATTTAAACTATCAGGTGATATTGAAGGAAAGCTGTAGAGTTTTTGATAGATTTACAATTGTATTAATTATATTTAGTGAAATATACTGGAAAGACCTTAAAATTCAGCCACAAGATGAGGCATTTCCTTGCCTTAATATTTATTTGAGAAAATACTGCAGCTATTTTATATTTATTAATACAAATAATATATTATTTGTATAATATTTATACAAAAGGGAATAACTTGCTGAACACACACACACACTTTAAAACAGATGGAATAAAGGTAATATTCCCTTCATAAATTTGTCCGTCATGTGGACAAGACAGTGGGCCTTCTCTGTAGCAGCTCCTTCCCATCAACTCACTCATGGTTTTTAGAAATTATTTAAAGAAAATGTTATTACACTTAGCTTTCAGCCTTTGGATTGAGTATGACAACTGGGGAGGTGAGTTGATTTATTGTCACTATTGTTTTTATAATTTTGATCTATTTTATTTTTAGGTTTAGAATTTTAATTTGTTTTCATCATGTCTTTTGAGAAGGACAAACTATGAAACTGAAAATAAAGAAAACAAATCTAAAGGATAACACACTATAAACGATTATATTTTTTTAACCAAGGTTACCATTCAACAAAATATCCTACAATCAAGCACTGATAGCAGGAAAAGAGGATATGTTGAACAATCAGGAAAATATGATTGAGATAATAAAAAGTTGAAAACAAATTCAAAGGTTCTTGTTTCAAAATAACATACATGTACTGCTTGTCTGCAGCTCACAAAATACATAACAATGTCATGACAATGTCATTATTCTATTAATTTTTTAAAAGGCATTTTAAATTCAGTGGTGGTATTCAGCAGGTTCTATCCGGTTCAGGCGAACTGGTAGTAGTGGTTGTGGGAGGCTCCGTCCACCTGCCCAGATGTAATCAAGTCCTGTTTTTGACCCTCTGTGCATCTGAGGAAGGCTCTGTACATGCATGTAGGTGGCAAGTGCGAGCGAAGTGAGCGAACCAGTAGCGAAGGTAAGTGAATACCACCCCTACGTAAATTATTTTAAAACGCTTAGTTATATTAGTAGCTCATTAAGTTTAAAAGTGCAATGATACAGGAGAGCACTAATTAAGATGCAGCATTTTTGTCAGTTACAATATGATCACAAGATTGTTGCAGTTTTAAAGATCTTAGGTATTAATCTGTTGTAAGTTCCCTCTGGGTTCCTAGTTTCTCATTTTCTCGACCTTACCTGCAGGATAAAATACCTGTGGGTATAGTGCCATTAATGTCTGAAATGTATTTTTATAGTATCGTTACCCACTGGGAATTGCTTTTACATCATCAAAACAACCAAATCCTACCATCTAACTAGTGATTATCAAAGTCTCACTGAAGTATAACCAAAAAAGCAAGCACTAGTGAATTAAATTTTACCAAAGTACCATTAAAATAAGAATCCATACCTTCTCTTCCTCACTCATCAACAGATAATAGTGCATACCACATTCTGCTGAAGTCAATAGAAGCTAGTTAGTTTTATAGTGCATTAAAATGTCTCTTTTCAAAAAAGATAACCTGCTGTAGAAAATTATATAGGAGTAACTGGGGATTCTCGCCATATTCACTGATTAGTAATTGTGACCCAGTTTGTCTTTGAAAATGTGGTTTGTCCCTTGTGATACAGATAGATACATCATTTCATAGTTGTCTTATACTGTAAATTTCCTCTATTATGTCTTATGATTAAATAGTATTTTATATTGATTTATATTTAAATAAGTTTAAAATAGTTTAAAATGTCTGGAAAAATAAGTAGAAAGAATCTAAAATCTCTCTTTGACCTTGCCTTATTTATTTACTTAACTTTCAACTTTTGTCTTACCTGTCAAAGACTTCTTCAGCTTCAACCTCAATAATACAAGGGGAAACAATCAATACAAACTCAAGGTAAAGTGCTCCAAACTTGATTGCAGAAAATACAACTTCAGCAACAGAGTGGTCAATGTCTGGAATGCTCTACCTGACTCTGTTGTTACATGCTCAAACCCTCACAGCTTCAACCTTAAACTGTCTACCGTGGACCTCACACCACGGACCTCATGTGGACCTCATACAGAACTAAGAGGTCTGTAAAAGTGCATAAGTGCACCAGCATGCCTACCATCCCTATCCTCCTGTCCCCATTTATTTGTATTCATTTCCTTCATTTATTTCCATGTACATATTCATACCTCCTATCTTGTACATGTATGACAAACTAATAAATAGAATAAGTGAATAAATAAATAAATAAATTTGGAGATGGCCTTAAGTAAAGATTGTTGATCTTGCTAAATACTTGCTAAATAAATATGACTAAGTTCGGCAACATGTTCTGTGTATTTTTTCAAAATATTATGTTTCTCACAGTTTCCCAAATGTAAGAAATTCCAAGTCTTCATCAAAGGAAAAGTTTATGTACAAAAAGAAAAGGAAACTTTTATGTAAGATGTTTCTATGACAGCTAGCCCTTTCATGGCAGGATTGTTATGCTCACTTCAGTCCACGGTTCAGGACACAGCAGAGATGAATCTTCTTGAAATTATACAACAAGGAAGTTGGGCCCTTACATCACTTTTGCATGCCTGTAACAAAAAAATAATAATAATCTGAGTCTAAGAGAAAATAATCAGCAGCAGTTGTAGAGGAGAGTAGGACCAAAGTAGCACTAGTGGATAGACTCCATCTTAATCCATAACTAAGCAAAAATATGGTCAGGTTTGTTGAACATGTCAAATTATTCAGTGTAGTAACATGAAAAAAGAGACTGTAAAGAGCTGCAAAAGAATTTCCTCAAACTGGATGAACGAGAATGAAATAATTCATGTGTAACCAAAAAAATTAAATTTTTATCAATATATTAATAGAATTGAAGCTGACAATGACAGATTAAAAAATGGTTGGTGAAATTAAATAAATTCTCAATACATAATGTAACCGGTAGATCAAAAAAGGAAAATAATTAAGGAAAAGAAAAAAGTTCACGCTTGGAATTATTAGCAAGATAAATATTATAACATGACATGACATGACACGACACGGCACGGCACGGCACGGCACGGCACAACATAACACAACACAACACAACACAATATAACATATATTTCCATTATAATCTAGCACACTTCTGGACATTATACAAGCACATGTCTGGCCATTTAATGTTAAAAAGATTATTACAAATAAAGAGGGAGGGGGAGAAAGAATAATAACAATCATCTGAAAACTCAAGCAATTTTTTTGTGACGGAAGACTAAAACAAAGAAGGTTTTTAGCTTGAAATAAAAAACAGTAAAGAAGAACACAATAATAATAATTGAAATCCAGATTAATGTGAATTACTATGTAACTATACCTTAGCTTATGCATTTTTTAAAATGTAAGACTAGGGAAGGTATAGTATATCATTTACAAGTCAGGAAGATCTGTAGTCCTGACTTATAAGTGACAGCTATGAATGACAAGCACTTAATTGGCCCTGCATGCATTAACTGGCCCTGAAAATATCCCTGTCCATGGCACAATTTCCCTTGAAAGATTTACTTACTCTGTTCATACCCAATTAAGGTAACAAGTGCAAGAAGATCAAGATCCTCCTAACTGTTTCCATATGAAAACCACTGACCAATGAATTGTATCCTGGCATGAAATTTGAAATTTATTCTAAAAGAACTTGATTCCAGGTGTGGTATCTGAACTAAATAGATTCCAACAAAATCACTTGTCAAAACATCGTTAAAAGAAAGCTTTGGATACTAGAAGATATACAGGCAAGAACACCTGTGCTGATATTTTGAAGCACTGTGAAATGGACAGCAGTGGAAAAACCCTCTAGGTGAGAATTAATTAAAATAACTATAACCTTCCATTTCGTTAACAAAACTTTGAATTTAATAACACCTAGGAAAGTTTTCGTGAGGCTTTGGACTTTTGTCCCAAACAATCCTCTTAATAATTAACCCAATAACAAAAGTTCATAAGAGTAGAAATAAAATACTTCCAAATAGCACCAGATTGTGTATCTGAATTCTGCTTGAACAATTGAAGAATCTACCCTTCACCCTTTGCTTAAAGTGTTATCTTCAAGTGAAAAATCACTTTCACTTTATCAAAAGTGAAAATCAAAAGTGAAATGTTATTGTGTTCCTAAAAAAAGAGAGATTTTTTTTAGTTTTAAAAGGTTTTAATTGTTCAATGTCTAATATATATTTATCCAAAACAAATATCTTGTTCTGTTAATATTGCATGAAAAGATAATCCTCTTATAGTGTAAAAGCCACTTATGTAAATTAAAGTATATAATTTTAAAACTGAACTTTATAATCAGTATCTTCCCATCTTAGTTGAATTAAAGGCATTTGCTGTTCAATAGTATTTTAAAAAAAACTTGGTAATTGTAGATGAAATAAAACTCTCTCCCCATCGCAAATTGACATATTAGTCAAAGAATCTGTAAAAATGCCATTAAATTCTCAAGTCAAAACTCTTAGTATGAAATAAATTTAAATCAACAGTTTTAAATCAGCATCTGCATCTTTCTCTGAATCTTTATGATCTCCATTTAATTGACTTTTGAAGATTAAAGGGTTTTTACAATGATTAATCTGATGATCCATAAACAAATTCTTAGGAAATAAAAATGATGAATTGTTATTATTCAGAGTCATGTTCGCTATCAATGCCACCTACCCTAAAAAAAAAGGGACAAAATATAGCTGGGAGTCATAGGAATTATCCTCTGAAATAACATAATCAGTTGGCCTTCTGGTAAACAGGTATTTTGTGACTGTTCTGTTTACCATTTTGAAAAAAAAAAAAAACAGGTTCTCAAAATTTCCCAAAAGGTTGGTTAGTACATTGAGAGACATTATGACCAAGCAAAATCTGAAATAAAAAGTCAAAATTAATTAAAAATTAACTCTAGTTCATTATTAAAATTAATCCCAGGGATAAATACAAACAGGAAAAAAATCTAGAATTTGCTCCAATTAATTGTGCTACATGAAATGGTCTGTCTACTTTTGTTTGGCAGTTTTAGCACTGATCTGAATTTGTAACTGTTCATTTAATCTACTTATGGATATAGCATGACAAAAACACAGTCAATCTCTTAAATAAGAAGAATTTTTTGTTTCTTGATAAATCCTGTTAGAATTGAATTGAATTATTTGAAAGTGCAACAATGTTTTAGTCATATCCTTTGGCTCAAAATTGTACACCTAAATGTGTAATACAGTCCAACTGTGAACAAATAGTTGGTTAGAGACATTTCTGTTGTAGACCCACATATCATGATTTCATTCATCCAATGGAAATCAATACATCTTACATAAAATGAACAAAAACATCATGCTAAATTTCTCAAAGCTTCAAAGGAGACAATAAAGCTACACTTATTAACTGTGAATCTAAGAACCTGCATAATAACAAGTATTGAGAGTGAAACCTGAGCATGCAGAATGATCAATTGTTTCTTTTTCTGAATTGAAGGTCTACGAAAGCTTAGCAGTGCAGGTCTTCTGTCTTCATCATTCTGCTCCACTTTTAACAAAAGCCTTTTTTACAATAAATGATGATAAATTGAAAAGGTTACCTCAGTGAAAGCATCACCGTTGGTGTTTCCCAGCCAAGTGGTCCACTAGGGTGATAAATAGAGTACATGTTTTCCCTAAATGTTCAAAAAGTAAGAGTGAAATTGATGCCTTCACTGTTTTTGTACCTGCAGATACGTTAAGTATGCTTTAAAAAAATTGGAAAGGATATTCTAATGTGCACTTCTGGAATTTTTTGCTTGCATTAGCTTGTATTAGTTGTGTTTGTTTATGTCTGCTATTAGTTTGTGTCCTCTATTTATGTCTGCTTTATAGGCTATGAAAGAGTTAATGTTTATCAATATATACTTTTTGTTTGGAATTCAAAACTGTATAGTCAATCTCTTACTGTTCAGATAATAGGACAAAGGGCAAAGATACAAGAATATTGAACAGTCAATGTACCATAAGTATAAACAACCTTTCCCAAATTCTATAAAGGCCAACCAACAGTGCTATTAAATAGAATTATGAGTAGATTAGATTTGGCTGAAGGCTTAGTGAGGTTAAGCAGGGCAACTCAAAACAGATGTTTATTTCTTATGACAGAGCAGACAAATCTGAACCCTGATTCTGGCTTGTATAAAGCTTAATCTTTTTTTTTGTCAGAAAGTAAAGTGAAAGAGAAAAATTATTGTAACTGAAAGCAAAACAAAATGGCATGTCTTATCTACCTTTAAAAACCAAATGCACAGGTAAAGGGTCAATATTAGTAATTGTGAGGGGGAACATGGCATCCTAGTGGACAATCACTTAAATCTGAACCAGCAGTGTAATTCAGCTGCCAAAAAAGCCAACATAGTCCTAGGTTGCATTAACAGAGGGACAGAATCAAGATCACGTGAAATGTTAGTACCACACCATAATGCCTTGGGAAAGCCACACTTGGAATACTGCATCCAATTTTGATTGTCACATATAAAGAACAATTGCTGGAATTGGTTATATCTAAATTAATGAAAAGAGGGGTAGACTAGAGGTGACATGTTAGCTGTGTTTCGATATTTAAGGGGTTGCCATAAAGAAGAGGGAGTCAACGTATTTTCCAAAACACGTGAAGGCAGAACAAGAAGCAATGAATGGAAACTAATCAAGGAAAGAAGCAGCCTAGAACTATTTCCTGACAGTTAGAATAAGTAAATTATAACAAATTAAATTATAACAAATTTACATACAAAAAATTAAAGTAATAAGATTTTAAGGAAGAATCTGAAGAATAGAAGGAACAATATAATTCTATACATGTTAATCCAGAATTAAGGATTTTTCAGTTAAACATAATTCATTATCAGATAAATAAAGAAAATCTGAGACTTTACAAGTTAAAAAACTAAAGTGAAATATTTTAGATAAATATCAAACATTATGCTTTTTTAATTAAGTTTAAATGTAAATGTTTTCAACATAAACAGAAATAATACTAATACAGTAACCATTTTTTGTTATCCACATAGAAATGCAAACGCTGAAATAAAGCTATAAGAAAAGTATGTATTAAGATATATATGTAATAGGACCGTGAACTATTTGACTGAAAAAGCAATCTTTAGAAATTAAGATTTCATGAGCTTCCACTTCTAACTGGTAGAACGGAATAGTTCCTTTATTTTATTTTATTATTTAGCAAAAGAGGTACTAGTGAAATGAAGCTGTTGATTGAAAACAATCTCTGCATTTTGATGTTGAAATCAATAGACAATTGAGAGGCACAGCACCTTGGTGTGACTGATTAACTTTGATCGGTGCTGGTCTATAATCTAACACCACAGTGAACAAACTATCCATCGGTGGTGTCTGCGGGAACCACTGCTTTCATCAAAATGATGAAAATATCACTGTGCCATTGTATTGCATGTTCTACATTGGACAAAGCTTATTTTACTTTGGCCCAATTTTATTTTTATTATCCCCCATCCCCATGACTGCTGCTGGTATATTTTTATTTTCAGATATATCACGCATCATATTTTATGTACTTCCTGTCCATTATAATTTATTTTAGATAAGCAAATTTTATGCAGGTATTAAAAATTAATGCAGGGAGTTTTAATAAATGCTTCTTTCAAACAATTTTAATCAATAAGAAAATTTGTAAAATGCTCCGTATTTAATCAGCTTAAAATCAACAACATGACGAAAGAATGTATTAATAATTATGGTATAAACCACTGTCATGTTTTTCTGAATTAGTTTATTTCTGCAGAGATGCTTTAAATGTACTTTTATTCCCTGTATTATGATTTAGATGTGATATTATTCCCCAAATTTTGTTTTCTTTTAAATGGTTGTAGTGCCAACTGAAATATCACATGAAATAAAATACATAAAATAAAAAATAAAAAACTGTCTGTGTGACAATTATTCATTCTTCTGAAATCTTTTTTTGACTTTTAATCTTAAAATGAATCATTGCCTATATTGCAGTATAACACTTGTCTGGAGAACATATTGTATCATTGAAGAACATCTGACTAGATTAAACCTTTTCAAAATATGATGGCTTCATAGACTAATAAAGTGAAAATGAGTCCTACTTGTCAGTAAAACAGACTATCTATGTCTGAGGACATTGTACAGTTCACGTTCCTCTATTAAAATAAAATAATTCTTTATGTTTATATTTGTCAGGATTAAGTCTGGGCTAAGATGTAATAATAATAATAATAATAATAATAATAATAATAATAATAATAATAATTTTATTTATATATCACCCTTCTCCCAAAGGACTCAGGGCGGTGCACAGCCGAAATAAAACATCAAGATACAAAAATTAAAAACAATTAAAACAAAATTAAACAATTCAGCCCACAATTTAAAACCAAACCCCTGTACAAATCAGACCCCAGTTAAAAACGATGGCTATGTTAGGCCAGCTGCATGAAACAAATGCGTCTTCATTTGTTTACAAATGTGTATTCTATCTGGGGGTTTTTATGGACAGATAAAGTAATTGGTAGAATTGTGAAAAAGTTTAATATGTGTTCTATTGGACTTCACCTTCAATACGGCATCAGACTTCCCTAATGAAATCCACCTCATCCACCTCATCCACCTCATCCATCCATCTCATCCATCTCATCCATCCGTCCATCCATCCACCCTTCTATCCATCCTTTTGAAGATGTAATTAAGAAATTAGTGCTCATTCCCCCACCCACTTGGTTCTTATATTGATCTTCATTTCCTGAGATTTAACTTTCCCCAAATCTTTGACAACTTCTCCTTTTTTGAAGGCATTTTTATCTGGTTCAATTATCCTCCCAATAATTTTGTGAGTCAGATTAGGATAAAAGGATGTGAGTAACCCAAGTTTACATGCAGAATTTCATGTATCGATAAGCTCTGAACCTAGTTATTTCACATCTTTCAAACCAAAGAGACTTTTCACTGAACCATGATACCCTCTTCACTGTTGTATTTTTGTTTGAAGGAATAGTTTTTAAAATAAAATAATACACAAAGTGATTGAAATGTCTTTGCCAAAACTTACAGTTACAAAATTGGAATGATGAGGTGGTGATTTATGGTTTGTAGTCAATACACAGTTATAAACTCATATGTGTATGTGTGTGTATATATATAGTTATATATATATATACAGATCATATCTCTATCTATCTATCTATCTATCTATCTATCTATCTATCTATCTATCATCTATCTATCCTATATATATGTATATGTATATATATATATATATATATATATATATATATATATATATATGTAT
>JANHZT010002260.1:61403-76394 GCA_032468215.1 Stegonotus admiraltiensis | reverse complement strand
AATCAGGGAACTCAGCTTGGATCCTCAGAGCCTTTTGAAAACATTTTTTACAACCTCTTAGCCGAAGAGGTTGTAGAGAAAATGGTTTTAAAAGTAAAAAAAAAAAATGGCCATGTCCACCCAGTCACATTACCCACCCCACCCCAAGCCACACCCACAGAACCGGTAGTAACAAATTTTAGATTTCACCCCTGGTTCAAAGTAACCTGTTGCAAGCATCACTCTTTCTCATCCCAATCACAGCAGTTCTTGTGGGAAAATATAGTGGTTGGGAGCAATGCATGCTATCTTCAGTTCATGCATGAAAGATGGAATCTTTCCTGCCCATACTTTATGCAGAATAATATGATGGCCTTTATACTTTGTAGGCAAGTTCTGAGCAGTGGGTTTTTGTTTGTTTGTTAAGAATATATCATTAAAAATAAACCTCCTCATAAGCAGCTGGGAGAAATATTTTTGAAGCACTGAATTTTTATATTTACTAAGAATCATTAGCTTTGTGTATCATATAGAAATTATGCTGTGGTACACATAGTTCCATTGAAATTAATGAGCTTGTTATTACTGTGATTGCAATGACTCCCTAATGTGTGATGCATGTTGGAATAAAACTCAAACATTTTGCTCTGCATGCCCACAGTTGCAGTGAACCTTTCCCCGAAGTTCTGTATTATTTATAAATGCTAACAATATTCAGAGAAATGGCTTTCTCATTAAAGCACACAATAAAAGTAAATCAAACAAACAAGGCCAAAACTTTTGATTGCTCTAAGCTTAACTTATTACTAATGGGGGGTAGGGGCGAAGTGTTTGATTTAAGCTACCTTTGTTATAAGCCATCCAACAGGTCAATTCAGACATAAATAAGCTCGTAAGGTGATTCAGGAAATGCTGATTGGGAGTAAAAGACTTTGTGAATTTGATGTACAGTTAAAAATATGAAACAAAATCTATGAAAAATATATTTTACCCCTTTTAGATTTTTTTTGTCATTGTTATCAAAGCTTCATGTGGATCCAACTGATATAAAAAGAATAATATATCACTGGATAAAATAATATCAAAGATTTACTTGTTTCATTTACTGGGGAAAAAAATCTGATCCAACACACATATTCCTGTGAGAAACAACAATATCCCCTTGAGATTCAGAAAGTGATGAAACCAAATGGTTCCTTATAATTGGTGATCAGACTCTGATTCTGCTGTGTATCAATTTTGATTCATTCTTTCATGGAAAAAGGGCTTCAAATTTTATAGCATGAACTGCTCAGTTCAGTTCTTGCCACACAATGCCCTTGTACTTTTCCATGTTTAATACTTATTGTGTAGTTTCTATGTTTAAAAAATAATAATAAAATCCTGGGAGTAAATGCAAATATTAAGCCAGTATGACATGCTACTTCATCAGATAAAATCAGATCAAAACTACTGAATCAGATAAAACAAATTATTTGAGAGTGCATTAATTTGAAAAAGAAAATCACTTGGCCTCAACAATATCAATCAGAGCACTGAAGTGGACCACTTCATTTTGGCTGGCCAGCCTAGCAGCTGTTCAATATAATTTGGCTATGCTGAGTGTTCTGTAAAAAATAGGAATCACTTTGTTTTACAGAGCAGCTTCGAAGGAGACTTTTCAACTGAAATAAACTATCATTTAGGCATTGTGTAATCCCCAGCAAATACCTTCAAAGTACCCTTGTTTAAAGGCTACTATTCCTAAACACACTATGTTTTGTATACAACATTCCTACATAGATGCTTTCTTAAAGTAAAGATTTTCCCTGTCCAGTCGTTTCCGATTCAAATGGGCAGTGCTCATCTCTGTTTCTTAGGAACCAACATTATCTGATGACATTTTGTGGTCATGTGGACAGCATGACTATATGCTGAAGCATATGGAATTCTTTTACCTTCCCATAGAATTGGTACCTATTTATCTGCTTGCACACGCTTTGGAACTGGTAGGTGGGCAAGATCTGGGACAAGTAATGGGAGCTCACCCCATCCCGCAGTGGTCAGGTGTCGAACCCGGGCTGTCAGCTTTCAAGCTGACAAGCTCAGTGTCTGAGAGATCACATTCTTTTCTTACTATGGTTAAATGCCTATTTTATTGTGAAATGCTGCATTAGAGAATAAGATGCATAAGGCATAATACTGTATTTGTACTGTACCTTTGTGATATTCCTATATAGTGTTTATACTCTTGATTCAAAGCCAGTTGAGTAATATCGTCCTTAGGCTTTGCACAAATTAAATTGAATTTGCATATAAAAAAAATAAATGGACATCCACACCCACATAACAATTAGCTTTAAAATATAATAGTCTTCATTAACTACCCTGTTTATCTTTGATATCATCTAGAGATACCCAAAGGTACTTTTTCAAGAGGCAACTGGACTTGAAGTTTTTCTTTGAAGACATTTTGCTTCACATCCAAGAAGCTTTTTCAGCTTGAAGCAAAACATCTTCAAAGAAAAACCAGAAAGTCCAATTGCCTCTTGAAAAAACACCTTTGGGACAACCATGACCTGAATCACTGAAGATCTCCATAGACATCTGGAGATATCTTTTTAAATAACTTTTATTAAAAGAAAATTTTACAAAGATTCAAGAAATTAGAGAAACCTAGAAATTAAAAATAAATATACTATAATGTCCAGTGTTAAAGAAATAGTGAGTAACAAAAACATTTTCTTGACAATTAAGAAAAAGAAAGATATCCAAAGTAGCTACAGGTAGTCCTTAACTTACAACGGTTCATTTAGTGACTGTTCAAAGTTGAAACTAGTGCTGCATAACAGGGTGAGCTCCTGTTACTTGTCCCAGCTTCTGCCAAACTAGCAGTTCGAAAGCACGTAAAAATGCAAGTAGAAAAATAGGGACCACTTTTGGTAGGACAGTAACAGCGTTCCGTGAGCCTTTGGCATGTAGTCATGCCGGCTACATGAACCTGGAGACGTCTTTGGATAGCGCTAGCTCTTCGGCTTTGAAATGGGGGTGAGCACCTCCCCCTAGAGTCAGGAACGACTAGCACATATGTGCGAGGGGAACAGCACTGAAAAAGTGATGTATGACTGATTTTCACACTTACATCCATTGCAGCATCCCCATGGTCACATGATCAAAATTCAGATGTTTAGGGATTGGCTCTTATTTATGACAATTGCACTGTTTTAGGGTCCTGTTCTGATCTTCTGACAAGCAAAATCAATGGGGATGCCAGATTCACTTAACAACTGTGTTATTGACTTAACAACTGGAGTGATTCATTAACAACTGTGGCAAGAAAGGTCGTAAAATGAGACAAAACTTAACAAATGTCTCACTTAGCAACATAAATTTTGGGCTCAATTGTGGTCGTAAGTCGAGGACTACCTTCAGATCCAGTCTTCTTTGCAGCAGTTACAAACAACAATTAGTGTCTCCAGTCTCCCATATTACATGTCACTGTTCTGTTCTTTCTATAAATAAACCTTTTTAATCAATAAATCCTGAAATCACTTTGTTTTTATCCATTTTCAGCAAAAAGTCTATACGGGGTTTCCAGACTTTTATAAAAGTAGTTGTAGTTCCCTCCTTAATAAAAAACACAAAAAATCAATTTAGCCATTTCTGCAAACTCAGCCACCTTCACAAACCATTCATCTAATATTGATGTTTCTGTAATCTTCCATTTTTGTAATAGCTTTGGTGCACCATATATAAAACCGATTGTCCATGACACTTTTCTAGTTAAGTGTTCATACATCCTAATAAGAGAAGTTCAGGTTTCATCTGAATGTTAATTTTTGGAACTCTCTGCATCATCATATGTATTTCTATCCTATATGTTTTCACTTTTTCACAAGTTCACCATGCATGAAAAATGTGCCTTGATGTTTTGACGTTTTCCAAAGAGATTGGAAGTAGCTTTTACGTCTTAGACAATTTCTTGAGTGTCATACACCAATAGTACATTATTTTTCTTTCAAATTGTAAAACAATGTGTGAGTTTTAAACCATATTCTCTTCCATTGATCCATTTGAATATTATAACCAAAATTCTTGGCTGATTTTATCATGCATTTTCCCTCTCTCTACCTCAAATCTCAACAAATGTTTATACTGTTTGGAAATCACATGTTCATCATTTCTATATTCATATTTATTTTTAAATTTCATTTTATCTTATTCTGTTTCTTTCTATTTATATTCAATCTTTCTCTTAATTGTGCTTATGATAATCACTGACTATTAAATTTCATGGTACTCAGTTGTTCCCTTTATTTAACATAATAATAGAGTTGGAAGGCACCTTGGAGGTCTGGAGTTCAACCCCCTGCTCAAGCAGAAAACACTATATTATTTTAGACAAATGGTTGTCTTAAAAACCTTCTGTGTTATAATTGTTCTGTCAGGAAATTTCTCCTTAGTTCCAAGTTGGTTCTCTCCTTGATTAATTTCCATCCATTGCTTCTTTCCTGCCTTCAAGTGCTTTGGAAAAGAGGAAAACCCCTCTTCTTTGTGGCAGTCCCTTGGATATTGAAATACTGCTATCATGTCACTCTAAGTCCTTCTTTTCATTAAACTAGACACGTCCAATAAATACAACCGTTCTTTATATGTTTTAGCCTCAGGCCCCTAATCTCCAATTTCATTTTAAACAACCCATTTTCTTGCAATAGCAAGACTTTATGCTGATGTTTCTGTCCACTGTTTCTTTTTTATAAAATGAGCTGAGGCAAAGATATTTTAGGGATAGCTTAGACTGTTATCTAATCTGTATTCAAAGTGGGACACTTCTAATAAACTGATTTTTAAAATATATATTTACTGTAACATAAATAACCGTGCCACACAAAACGTATACTATGAGCTATTAAATTGAAATGTCTCTTATTTCTTTATGACAGCAATTTCATTATCCAAACTAAACAGCAGGCAGCAAATACAATTTAAAAATCAGATAATTCCAGTTCTCCTCCTTCCTTTTCACCTTGGAGGAGTTTTTATTAAGTCCATGTTCTTTCCTCCTGCCATTTAAATCTGGAAATGTCTTTTCTGCCACTGTTCAAATTGTGCATCAGTTCCCAAAACAGGTATTGTCTCAAATAAGAATAACATTGTAGGGAACATATTCATTTTTACCAGAGAAATTCTTCCCAACAATGATAATTGTAATTTTCCTTATCTTAATAAATTCTTCTTTATTTCATTCACACTTTAAGAGTTATATTTCAAATAGCATTCAATTAATGTTAGAACTTATGTTAGGCAAATATCTCCCTTTTTTCTCAATCTGAAAACTAGTTTTCACAGAAAATTCTTTTTTGTTTTCTATCTTCATATTCTTTGTTAGCAGCTTTGTTTTTGTTTTTTCTTATTAATTTTAAATACAGCCAACAAACCAATTTCTCTTTCTTTTAGTGTAGCTATCTCTCCTAAAGGGTTCTCCAAAATTAGAACTAAATCATTGACCCTCAGTTTATAAACTTTTAAACTTTCTCTCAGGCAATTCTGTCATGTCTTATATCTTCAAAACTTCAAGAGTCAGAATGTGTAACAATGGGGAAAGTGGGCATTCCTTTTTTTTAAATAGGGCTTGAATAATTCACTATCTCAATTATTTGTGCCTTTTGCAATGATGTATCAATTTCATCCATGTAACAAAGTACTCTCCTAAACCCATATCTCCGAAAATTTTAAAAACAGAATAATCCAGTTTAAATTGTCAAAAGCTCTGTGTCAAAACATATTAAGGCAGCTTGTTTTCATTTTGTTGCTCCAAGTACTCTAATACATTAAGGACATTTCTAATAGTATCTCTTAATTGTTTCTTAGGTTAAAAAGCCAGATAGGTCTTCATGGATAAAATCTTGTAAAACATTTTTCAGCCTACTAGCTAAAGTTGTCATTAATATTTTATAATCATTATTCAGTAATGATATTGACCTAGAATTTTGGGGGAAAGTCAAATCCTGTTCCTTTTTAGGAATCAGTGATATATGTGCCCCTGTTCAACTATCCAGTATATTTCCATCCTCTAAGATGCAGTTAACCATTTATTTATTTTTTTGCCAACATAATAAAAGGTCACCTTCCAAATATTTATAATAAGAAGCTCATAATTCATCTCAACTGGAAGAGTATCATTTAGAGATACCTTTACCAAGAATGCTGTAGCATCACATTGGAATGTAACAGTTGCTTTCTGAATAGGTTCAAAATCTGGTTGAAACATTTAAAAATGCTAACTTGATTTTACTTAGCTGCTGCTTTTCCTTTGGCTTTTTAAAAAATGCCTACAGCAGTGCGGAGTTTCATTGTTTTCTAATTTTAGCTCTCACTTTAAGTGATATAAGTCTGGGTTATTTAGGGACTACCTTTTTCTGGCTTTGGTTAAGATTGTGTGCCCTTCTCTTAAATAGTATCATATATCAAAACCTAAACAAGGCACCTTCTCTGTTGTGGTGCAGGCCTTACAGTATAGTATCCTTCAGAGAGTCCTATCATTACCACTTTTTAAAGTGTAAGGTGAATTCAGATATCTGGAATTGGGAAGCCTCTAAATTGAATTCATGCAACAAGTAAATAACTGGAAAAAGATGTCAAATTATACATTTAAAATGTGGCTATTGTGCCAGTAGAGATGTTAGGGAATGGTTATTGTCTAACTAGTTGGTCAGGCAATATATAAACCAACATTGTACATTTGAAGTTAAAAAGTTTTCTATTGCTTTAAGACTGTATTGCATCATCCTGTATCCTGATTGGCTAAGCTCTGTAGCCAATGTACTTAAGGGAAGCCTGAATCATGGCTTGTGTGGACACTACACCATTTTACCTGCTTATTTGCTGTTGCTCTCTATCTGATCTCTCTGCATGATCACTGTTTGATCATTGCTATTTGTTGCTTTCTAATATTTATTGAATGTTTTAATATTGAACTTGTTCCTGTGTTGAAACTCATGAAGAACTGTTTTATTGTATACGACTACAACTGGTAAGAAGATTTTGTACTTGAAATATCCCTGGATTGATCTTATAACTCTCGCTTTATCTGTGTATGACTTGGATTGTTTTGGACTTTGCTTTAACTTTTTCCTAAAAGTAAAAGACTACCACAACTCAGTGTGTCTGTACGTTAACTATTATTATTCACAAACACTCCCAGTCGCTTTCATGCATATACTCAAAGGGTACTCTGCTCAATAACCCACAACATCGGTTATGAGCCAAGAATATCCTTAACATTAGGGACACGATAGCTCAGTAGCTAAGATGCTGAAGTTGTCGATCAAAAGGTTGGCAGTTCAGCTAGTGACTTGCGCGTAATGGTGTGAGCTCTTGTTACTTGTCCCAGCTTCTGCCAATTTAGCAGTTCAAAAGCACATAAAAATGCAAATAGAAAAATAGGGACCACCTTTGGTGGGAAGGTAACAGCCAATGACTCGCCCCCAATAGCCAGCGGTGGCACCAGCTGACTATATTGGGATGCCGGAAACCACAGCCACTCGGTCTTGGAAGGATTGAGTTGGAGCCTGTTCCTCTCCATCCAGACCCACACGGTCTGCTTCAAGGCAATGTTTGAGCAGCTGTGGATAGTATAAGTAAATTACTGTTTGGAATTGATATAAAATAGCAGCTAATACACAGCATTCAATAACTTAAGAAACTTTCAAAGTTAGTGCCACAGTTTTCAATATTTTTGGGAAACGAATATAAGCACATTCAAAAGGATTACATTTATATCATATTTGTTCCAAATTTTGTCTATCAAATATAAAAAAATAGTTCCATAAACAGCACAGTAATAACATTTTATCTATTTCCTGCTTGGACATCAACTTCTATGTAGAGTATTTTAATTTTGCCATAGCTCCCTATTTTTATAAATCCAGGTCCAAAATATAATCTGTAGTTAGAAAAGCATATTTGAATTTATAACCTTTATTCGTTTGAGTTTAAAATATTGCATAGAATTAGTATTCTGCAGCATTAATGTGAATCTTCAATATGTGTGTTTTCTTTAATGAAATAAATACAACTTGCAGAATAAGAAATCTTTATATGTAAAGATTAGCACCTCCAGTGGATGCCAAAGGAGCTATCAAAGGAAATATCAACATACAGCATGTGCTGAAGGTCATCTTGGCAAACCATGGTTGTCCACGTTTTCTGGTGGCATGAGAGCTTGCCACAGCTTTGGTACTTGAAACTTTTTGTTAGAATATAATGGATACTTTGTTGTTCTGTTGCTAAAGCATGATGATTCTTCATATATTTAAAGAGAGCACTTTTTGAAATGAGAAAAGTTTTATTCACATGGAAGTGCTGACAAGACCATGCCGTAATGTGGCCATTTTTCTGGAATCCTAATTTAGAGTGATCAATTTATGTTTGCTGTTTAAAAATGGATTTTCTTCATGGTTTCAAATGCAACTAGAAATAAATATAGTAATTATGAAAGGAAGCTGTATTGAAATCAATAAAAATAGGTTTCAAATAAAAAAATTAGTATTAAAAATCCAGGTTACAATTTTCAGTCAAGAAAAAAAAATATTCTATGAATGATGAACAGATACACTTAAATACTTTTCAAAAGAACCATTTCTTCTTATAGAAGAATAGAAGAATATATTCTTACTTGTTCAAATATTCAAAAGAATGACTTAGCTAGCTGTATAAAGTAGTAAAATTTCTATTTTTGATTTTAAAAATCAATATTCCATTAAAAGGTAGGTATCATCTTCAGCAAAGTAACTCTGTTTCTGAAGGTGTGGACAACTTACATTTATTTACTAACGAATACTGTAGGATACAATTATTTGTGAATATACTTTGAAAAATATTCACAGAACCTGCCAATTGTGTTTCAAGGGCTAGATCCAAGGTTCAAGTCTAGGGTGACTATGAAAAGGGTTTGACCCCATTGGCCCTGATAAAATGGATAGGGTTCTCAATGCTATCAGCACCACCACCTTCTAGTAAGATCTTGTTCCTCCTGGATAGTAAAAGGCTTCAGGACAGTGACTAGCAGGAGGATCCAGGGTTTTATGATGATCCTTGGTGAGAGCGGGATGAGACAATGCAACCATCCTAACTCTCCTTGACTTCTCAGGCATTAATAAATTTTATAAACAAACAAACAAATAAAGACTTGGTCATAGAAAAGACCAGTCGAGAGCTGACAAAATGAACAAAGACCAAAATAATGTTAGCTTTTTTAAAATCTCAAAATCACTCTGTTAGATTAAAAGTTTAATTAAAAGAGTCCAAAAAGAGTCCTGGAACATAATAAATTCTTTGAAGTCACCTGATTTAATTAACTATTTTGCAGCTAGTACCTTCTATGTGGGTATAAATGTGCATTGATGGAATGAGTCAATCAAAGCTTCATCAAACTGAAGCGTTTGATGTTTTGCATTTCCCCATTGGTTATTAGTTTACGGAAAAGTTAGAGGGATCAATATATGTCTTTGTCCATTTGACTATCTACTTTTAAAAACAGGACAGATCTTTAAGAAATACTAAGTATTTCTCCTGCTTTTAATTAGCATGTTTCTTATAACACCGAGGCCAGAAAATTTTAAACAGAAAACCTAGTAAATTAGTTGATTGCTATCTTGATACATGAACAGAACAGAAAGGAAAACATCCTAAAACGTTTCTGCAATTTTCTCCTTTTATACAACCCCCCCCCCAGTTTTTCAGTCTGAAAAAGATTTACAGTATCAGCTGCTTCTACAAAATTCTATTACATGAAATATTGAAAGAAATCATAATCTGTATTTTATAATAGGACACATTTACCCTGCAGCAACCCATTAAAGATGAAGAATTTTAATGTGTACCCACACTTGTGTTTCTCACTTCCTTCGATAACCATGTTTGACTGAAATCATGAAGTCTATTTATTTTCAGGTCTTTCAATGTTTTGTGTGCCTTGTGACTTATTAAAATATGACTTGTCTCAGACAACTTGTAAAAAGTAAAGTAATTAAAAAGAAGACCAGAAACAATTGCCTTTTTTAATTAAAGGTTTTCATTACTTTTTAAAAACAGCTGTCAAAGAGGAGAACTTCATAGATGGTTGACCAAATGTTTTATACCTTCTGCTTTGTTTCAGACTTTTCACATCTACTTATATATTCTTTTTATTAGGATGCATTAACTGTGGTTATTTGGATAAGATCTGTAAAAAAGCTATATTGTGAGTTTGTTGTTTTGTTTTAGTTTATGCTTTGCAAAATGGCTGCTATACCAAGAAAGCATGATTGTATAAGCAGAGAATCAATTTGCTTTGGAACAGTGATTTTTCACGAGTGTTCCTTCTTTCAATGGGAGAACAACTATATTTGCATATATTAAAAAAGGATCTGTGATTTGATATTTTTTTAGTTTAATTCATGTTTTGAAACTGAGCTCTATTCTACCATGGGCTTTTTCCTGTATACAGCATGCAATTGTGCTTGGTTAGACTGTCACTAACCCTGGGCACTTGTATAGAAGGCGCATGTAAAGAAGGATAAGATACTATACATAAATGGAGAGCAAACCCCACACTCACCAGCACTGATTATTTTCTCCAATTGAATGATGAAACTACTACTACTACTACTGATGCTGATGCTGATGCTGATGCTGATGCTGATGATGCTGATGTTTGGATGAAACATGTAACAGTGATACCCAGTGTCATTGGGCGCTTGGTAACATGTCCAAGAATTTTACAAAACACATCAAGAAATTGCAACTTCCTGCAATAACACTAGTGGAACTGCAAAAAACTGCACTACTCAAAACATCGTATATTTTAAGAAGATACTTGGTTGATACCTAGGACGCTGGCAGCAACCTGTACCAGCCATTAGCACCAGTAAATGGTATTTGTGACACATTTTTAAATATCCAGTGGACTGAGTTTCATGTTTAATGAATAAAAGAAATAATAATAAATAATAAAGCTCAGAGAACTCTAAGGACTCCACAGGCAATTATATGTTGCTTCTCAGATTCATCAGTCTTATTATTGTTAGGGAATGAACATAGTTGCATAAGGTTCCAAGTCTTATCCTAACACTTCTAGGATAGGAGAACTCCTTCTTGAAGAGCTGCTCCTTACTCATGTAAAATCTTACTGAACTAGGTAACAAGCTTGATGGAAGAGAGAATCTTAAAGTCCTAGATCAGCATTTTTAAGTACATCCAGTTGAATTAGACTTTATAATAATGCTTATATAAGGATTGACATCAGCTTTATTTATAATTTGCAACACAGCTCCAAGACTCTGTACATATCATTTATGTTAAAAAAAATGTACTAACAGTTTAAAAATCTTTCATTTCTTATTCTTATTAAATATTGTCTTCTAGTTTGTCATGGTTTTGGATTCAAATTCAATGTTGTTATTTTTTGCTCCTGCTTGTTGTTTCATTTTTGCCTTGCAAATTATTTTTGATGTTCAGATACACTTTGAAATGTGCATTTTAAATGAAATGCTACGAAAAAGTCATGTTTTCTTAGAAATTGTTTAAAAACGTAACATGAACCATTCAGCTGCTCTTTAAACAGTAAATTCATAAAGGAAAGGGATGATATAAATTTATGGCTGCATAAAGAATTAATGCAATCTTAATAGAAGCAGAATTTACAATTTTTATCTGTAAAGGGCTTTCTCTTTACCTTGCCCATTCATCCATGTAGTTTTTTTTCTTTCATATACACTGTTATTAATATATAACTAGAAATGCTTTATGAAGTGCTAAATAATAATATTTTTTTAAAAAACCCACTCAAATCCCTTATTTCTTACTGATGCTTGCTTAAGAATGACAAAATCTAGCAAGATAGCTATGTTGCAGCAAAAGCAATAAAACAAATCCATGCATCTTGAAACTAATAATTAGATTGTGGTATAAATTTGGATCATGAAATTCATTTCACGGAATAATTTTCTTATCATTTTTATTTGGAAATCCACTTCAACAAAGCCAGATTTCAAACAAGGATCAAATCAATCAGCTGATATTCTGCTCAATTAATATTAGAGAAATTACAAGAAAACCCTTAGAGATTTCAACTATTTCCTCTTAAGGAAATAGTGGCATACTTTAGTGGCACTTGCTTAAATACCAAATTAATATATTATCCCCCCATCTTTGTGAGTTTATTAAAATGCATCACATATTTTAATTCAAACTTTTCCAACTAGTTTTCAGTTTCCATAATATCCAGCTAAAATCTGTAGTAGCTGGCAATTCAATAGCTTTTCCAGATGCTGTTAATGATAATGTTAATGTTACTGTTATTGCTTGCATTATTAGTGTTTGAAAACAAAATCTTAAGAAATGAAAGACATAGTTTAAAATATCCCAGTGTCCACCACTGGCTGCAGGGCCTAATATGGTAGGACTATGTACAAAGAAAGTAATTTTGCTTTTCAAAAGCAATAACTTCAATCAAGTCAACAATTATTCTGCCACAATTATCTTTAGAAGAAACTAATAATAATATGATGGTTTTAAAACGACAATTGCTGATAGCAAGGCTTAAGTATTTAATGCAGATGAGCAGAACAAGCATTATACTTTTATACAGAACATTTTATATTTGAAGGCAAAAATGCACTTTTGAGCAGGAAGGAAGCACACATAACAGCTGCCTCCCCCAGCCAGGATCATATAGATGTCCTCTACTGTTGCTGCGTGATTTCGTGTACAAAAAGGATGGGCTTTTATTTTGATTCATCTTATCTCTTTTGAGACTTCTGCAGGTGCTAGTTTATCAAGAAAGTTGCTTTGGAATTGTTCACATTTCAAAGTAATGTTTTGTCTTAAAATGTAAAGCTACACAGAGTCCATACTAAATACTTTTTACTTTGAAACAAGAAAACCCATTTGGGCTGTGTGTGAAAAAAAAACATATTTAGTTTTAGTTTAGTTTAGTTTTATTAGATTTATATACCGCCCTTCTCCAACTGGACTCAGGGCGGTGAACAGCCAAAAATAAATACATACAATATAAAAATTAAAACCATAATTAAAAATATTAGATGAGTTGGCCAGATTTAAAACCCCACAGAACAGAGATTAAAACCCCAATTAAAAACTTCCAGAGAATCATGCCAAGTCAGCTAAGCGGAACAGATTTTATATAAGTATCTATGAAATATGGTGCAAAGAAGAATTATTTAGAAATGTGATTGATGTCTTAGCCAGTGCTGTGAGTACCACCATTTGCCTACCATTTGGGCAACTAGCAATGTAACATCCATGTTAATGCAACCATTCATTTAGCTCCTAAATGATTACATGGTGACTATTGGTCTCTCCCCAAACCTTCAATACTTGAAGAATATTGAGAATTTTCTTGTTCCTCAATCCCCACAAAATCACAGTTTTGGCTCAGTGAACTTCTCCATTGCTTGCCATGTTCACAAGATAGATGACTACTGACAGACAAAGGAAAGGAAAAAGAAACTAGAAAACCAGCAAGCATCCAAATGGAAGGAACTCCTCTTCTCTATTAAGATGTGCACTCTTTGAGAAGAAACAATTGTCTTGGCTCTAGCAAACATTTGGAGACTGAAAGAGAAACAGGTTTATTAAGAAGATACAATGAAAACAAAATATTGTTATGGAGGAACTCTTCTGCTGGTCTTCTATGAGTTGGCCTCAACTGATTGAAAGATATGCAGCTATACAATGTTTTAAATAAATAAATAAAATCAATAAATTTGTGGTTTTCATTGCTGAGAAGTGAATCCTGTTTCTCACTTCCAATCATCTGAAAACTACTATGTGTTAATAGCAGACATAGAGAAGTTAATTAAGTAGTGAAGATGCCTAGATTAAAGAACATTGCTCCAACTAAAATACAAATGTATATATTGCATTTAGATATCATACTGTTATTACCATGCACACCTTTTGCAGCATTTGTATGTCATAATCTAGATTAAATATTTAAAAATGTCTCTTATGTTAACAGAATTAATTGCACTGATCAAACAACTCCAATTTGCTCTACTTGTAATGAAGAACAAGGAAAATCATTTAGGAAAATATGTTATTTTTAACAAGCAGGTTAATGTTTCCAAGGTATCTCAACTATGATTTACCTAGTATCTTTAACTTTCCAAAAATCCAAAAGGTAAGCATTGCAAGTGAATTTCACTGTAACATTTGTGTATGTGTACATTTTTCATTCTCCAAGGGCTACCAGATGTTGGCTGCAAAAATCCATACGTCAGCAAAGTATGTACAATAAACTAGAATTCTATTTTTTTCACAACTCACTTTCACTCCCAATGTTTATATTTTTCTTTTTTAAAAAAGCAGCATTACTCAGATTCTTAGGCATCCAGAGAGAAAATTTTGATCCTCTGCTTTTTATAGTGCTTATTACCCTCTATCAATCATAAACCTTAGTTGTTTATATTTCCTTGAAAAACTCAAAAAACTATATATCATTCGTGTTTAAATCTTTTTAAATCTTTTTTTTTTCATTTGGTCATGTTTAACTTCTCAGGTGACATATCAGTGATAATATTCAATCAGGTTAACTTTAAATGTACACAGTTAAAAACTTTTGGATATACAGTATGAACCTAAGATTCAACAAATATTAGATCTGCAAGGATTTAGGAATACTTGAATTATTTTTATTTAGAAATAGATTAACAGAGTTAGAAGGGACCTTGGAGGTCTTCTAGTCCAACCCCCTGCCTAGGCAGGAAACCCTACACCATTTCACAATGGTGTAGGGTTATCCAACATCTTCTTAAAAATGTCCAGTATTGGAGCATTCACAACTTCTGGAAGCAAGTTGTTCCACTGATTAATTGTTCTAACTGTCAGGAAATTTCTCCTTGGTTCTCCTTGATTAGTTTCCACCCATTGCTTCTTGTCCTACCCTCAGGTGCTTGGAGAATAGCTTGACTCCCTCTTCTTTGTGGCAGCCCCTGAGATATTGGAACACTGCTATCATGTCTCCCCTAG